>JASAOP010002834.1:0-194028 GCA_030849055.1 Crithidia thermophila
GGGTGAAGAGCGACGTTTCTTTGTTCTCTTTTTGTCTTCAATCTCATTTACTCATTTCTGTAAAAAAAAAAAGACTAATAATATGATGTGTGTTGGATGGACACAACAAATTAAAGCTTAGAGGAGACGCGCCTACTGATTCAGAGATTGTACTTCTCTCTCCGAGTGTGGCGGCAGTGCTCTCCTCGTTTTCCTTCAACGACGGAAGGATACGAAGTGTCGAGTGCGTGATGCTTACGGAGTGCTCTGACATAGCTTTGCTATGAATGCGATTATGGCCAGCCTTTGACGCTCTCAAATCCGTTACGGCGGTGCTTTGGACAGTGAAGCAGAAACAAACGGAGGCCTTGGGGTTGCTCGGAATCCTCTTTTTCTCGAGCTAGTGTGAGGCAAAAGTAAAAAAGTTGTGTTTCGTAACAGCCACAGGCGAAGTTTCCCGTTATGCCTTTTGCAAAAAAGTCACTCTTTTTCCTTCTCTTTCTATTCTTTGTCTCCTCTTGCGGTGCAATAAACCTTTTCCTTTTTTTCTCGCGAATGCGCTTCCTGTAGGTTGTGCAATATTCCTTCTCTTTTGCACACGAGCAATACACACTCCAGTCCAGCGGCTGAGATCCCATACTGTGAACGGAATGCGCATTGGCTTGAAAGCGTAAGTGCCCTTTTTTTTTGCTATTACTCCAATCCATATATTTAGAATTTTGACAAGCTCTAACACCTATACCTTTCCCTTTGTATTACTTCTGTACTTTTATTTTAGAAATTTTGCTTCATCGGTTCCATTCTGTTTCTGGTTATAAAGGTTCCTCTTTTTCTTTTCTCTCTCTAAAAACTTTAATTTTTAGTATTCTTCGACGAACTTTGAACTCACCTACATCTGTCTTTTTTTTTTCACATAGTTTTTCTCCCTATTCTCTTCTCCTATTTTCTTCAATTTCTAGCGTGCGTACACAGTTCTTTTCCTTTTCTACTTCCGCTATTTCTAACCGAAACTCGAAGTCCACTCGACGAGAACCTGAGTTGAAAGGTGTGGCCTTAAAAATCCACGCGCATTCACAGAAGGCTTGCTGCCGTACTTTGCATTTGCTCTGTTAGTGTACCTTTTTAATTTTCTGCGAGCACTCGTAAGCAGTACTTTAAAAGCCTGCACTGAGTCGACTTTCTCTCCTTCTTTTTCTAGTTTGTAAGCTTCTCTTTTTACTTGTTCTTTCACTCTTGTTGTACTGCAGTCATCAACAGAGCTATTCTTCAAACCTCGTGTTTTTGCTATCAGTCTCCATCACAGCTTTCCCTTTTTTTTCCTCACAGGACTCCTATTTATTAAGCTGCCTTTTTTTTTTCCGTTGATCAGCGTAAGAGATTTACTCAAAACTACTAAACCCTTAAAAACAGCATTTTCTTTCCAGCTTCCCTACGTTTGTTTTTCTTCCTTTCTCTCTTCGCAGACAAGCCCTTCTTTTTCTCACAACTACTTTTCTTGCTGAGGAGCAGGAACATTGCAGGGCGTTCAAAGCTGCGTCTATTAAACCGCACTTCTCCTTTGTTTTTTTCGGTGTAATAGCATTAAGACGAGCTGCGCTCCTGGAGGCACATACAAACAATACAAAAACACACAAACAATCGTTTACCTTTTCCTGTTTTTAACCCAAAAGGTGTTTTTTTTTTAAACTTTAAAACGCATAATTCTCTTTTTCTTTCTCGCGCCGTCATCGTCGTTGTGAGCATAATTGAGCAACGAGCAAGTCAATAAAGCGAAAAAGCTCTCTGAAAATAAACACCCTTTTCTTCCAATTTTGTTTTTTCTACCCTTTTGTTACCGAAAAAAAAAAATAGCGTTCACCATTGCACGTGTCTTCTCAAGATGATTCCGACGCTCAACATGACCAAGATCCACCGCACGCCGTCTCCGGGCAGCACCAACGGAGTCGGTGGCGGTGGTCTCGCCGGACAGGGCAGTGCATCGCGCCTCCACACCGGGCGGCAGATGTCCCCACGCACCCCCAACGTCGTCTCCCCTCGCGACGCCACATCCAGTCAGCCCTCCGCGCACCTCACCCGCCGCGCTGCTGAGGTGGCCCCGGTGCTCGAGATGAATCCGCTGCAGTGTCAGAACGTCAGCGAGCTGCAGCGGAAGCTCGTTGAGACGGCGGAGTGGGTCATTAAGCTGCGCTACTACTACGCCGTGCAGCTGCAGGAGCGCGACCAGTGGCTGGACGGGCGCCTGCGCGACCTGGAGAAGTTCTACGCCGACGCCGTTAGCGCGGCGGTGGAGGCGCGTCTAGGCAGTGCAGCCGCGGCGGCGGTCAGCGCGACCAGCAGCGCCGCGGACAACGGCGCACCCGCCACCATCTCCACCGCGAAGGTGGGCCTCAGCGGCGCCGTGCACACGGGCGAGAGCGAGCGGGGCAGCAGCAGCACGCCGCAGCGGCAGCGCCGCCCCAAACACAGCTCCACCCTTCCGCACGTGGCCTCCGCGCTGTCCAGCCTCGCCAGCAGCCCGCAGCCGTCGCTGCCGAACACGGCACAGGCGGACACCGCCAGCGTCGAACCCGCGGACGGCGCGCAGGCGAGCGGCAGCGCCACCCGCGCCCGCAGCGGAGCCCCAAAGCAGTCGGCGGTGGTGCCGATCCCGCAGGGCCGGCGTACCGCCTCCGCCAGCGGCGTCCACCGACCACCGCAGCGCGGCGACGACGCGACGGCCGCACCGCGGCTGGCGGCGATGGCGCTGGCCACCGTCGACCGGGGAGAACTGCGGCCCACCCGCGCCGCCCGCAGCACCGCCGAGGCGGACAGCAGCGACGCGGCGGCAGCGGCGCGGCGACGGTGCCCGCCGGCGATGTCCGCCTCGCGCGACACGAGCGGCTTCGTCGACACCTCGGGCGGTCCGCGGCTGGATGTGCTGGCGGCGACGGTGCCGGCCACCACCCGACCAGGGAAGAGCGCGGCCCTCGACGCCACCGGGTCGGGCTACCTCGCCATGTCAACGAACGGCGCCAGCCGCCGCCGCTCCGAGTCGAGCAGCTCCCGCAAGCAGTACTACACCTCGTCTCCTCGTGCAGGGGCGGCGGGGCTGACCGCGGTGGGCCCGACACACTCGCAGTACCTCGAGGCGGGCTTCGGGCTGAGCCGCGATGCGGCGCCGGTGTCGAGCGCTGCCAGCTCGCCGACGGATCACGCGCATGGCCGCACGCCGCGCGATGGCAGCTCCTATGTGTACTTGATGGGCAGCAGCGGCAATAGATCGGGGCGGGTGTACGCGCCAAACACGTCGGCGCGCGCGAGTCAGCGCAGTGCCTCACGTGGGTTGTCAGGGCGGGAAAAGGTGAAGAGCAACACCGTGAGTGCGCAGAGCTCCCCCGCCCGCACGCACGCGCTGTAAGCTGCTTACGTAGCTTCTTCTTCCCTGTTGTGGGGATGTTGCTTCGCATTACAAGGTGACGAAACGCACGTCGGAGGAGCGTGGGAGAGAGGTAGAGAGGGGCTTTCATCACTGCGGCCAACGCTGTAACAAAAAGCTATGTTGCCTCTGCAGTCAGCGTTTTTTCATGTGCACCTCTTTTTCTGTAAGCCTCGTATTTCGAGTCGAAGTTTGCGCAAGTTTTTTTTTTTTGCTTGCTGTGAAACAATGCTTTTTCCAATTTACTTGATAGAATTTGTAGCTATACAAATGTGACCACTGTTTTTTTGCCCCTATTTTTTTTAAATCCTTATCGTACGCCGAAGTGCTGCTTTTAGATTTGTCTTTGCGACATTTTGTTTTCCTGCTTCTATCTGATGTTTTTGTGCAAAGCTGCGTCTGACGTTGAAAGAAGCCAATCAACAACAACAACAACGAAGAAGCAAGCTTGTACACTTTTTCGCGGCCTTTTTCTTTGAATTTGCTTTCTTCTTTTTTTTCTTTTACAGCGTGCATTGCACGGGCACCTCCGACAGATGCTGAGGGAGTAAACATCACCACTTCTCAAAATCAGCATCTCCTCGTTAAGTTGAAAAGTACCAAAAAACACAAGAAAAAAAAGGATGACAAATTTCATTTACGAGCTATTGCGCAGACAAAAGGACTCTCTTTCGGTGTCAGCGTTGCTGTGAGGGAGAAGCTGCCATTTTTTTAAGTAGCGCGCAATACGTTCAAAAGACTCGTTTCATTGTTTTTTTTTTTTTTTTTAAACACATGATGTACCAGTGTCCATCGTGACGCTTTTTGTAGCTCGGCTGGCAAATATGAGTGCAATGCCGGCTCCGACGATGCGAAGGTGATTGCTGTAATGGTTGTCGGTGCTTCTGAGCGAACTCGCAAATCACTTCAGGTAGTTCCGCTTTCTATTTTTGCAAAACCTTCTCTCTTCTTTACTGTTTTTCTCTTTTCCAAACTTCTCCGCTTTCTTCGCTTCAGTTCGTATCGGTTTCACACCTCTCTCCTCTTTTTATAGAAGAACCTTTTCCTGTTGTGTCTCCGTACAAAGAAACAGCACTCATGGAAGCCTTTAGTCGCAGCAAGTCCTTCAGCCAGGCCACGTCTGCCTCCAACGCGTCTCTGCCCCCGCCGCGCATCGGTGCCGGCGGCTCCCCGCAGCCGCAGCCGAATGTCGTGAAGAACATTCTGAAAGGGGTGGAGAGCCACGTGCGGGTGATGTCGGCGGTTGAGCGCACGGCGACCTCGTCCAGCTGCACCGCCATCCGCATCCAGAAGCCGGACGGCGACGGCCCCTCTGCGCCGTCCTCCCCGGATGGCAAGGGCTCGTCCTCCCAGCCGTCCAGTCAGTCCACCACTGCAGCTGGGTGGTCGGCGCCCTTCAACGTCACGCGCGTGCACCGCGGCGGCACCACAAGCCGCTTCTATGAGGAGGTGGTGGCCCCGTGCGTGTCGAACTGCACCTCCGGCCAGAGCTACGTCTTTCTCGTCAACGGCCCGCCAGAGAGTGGGCGGAGTCAGACGCTCTACGGCAGCCCGCACCACAACGAACTCGGGCTCGTTGAGCTGGCCGCCGCCGACCTGCTCGACCGCATGTCCTCTAGCGGCAAAGTCATCATGCGCAACCACCGCGACGGCAAGGAAAACGATGCCGGTGGGACGCAGAACGCGAACGCGCGGGAGGGCGGCGGCGGCGGCTCGGAGGTTGCCATGACGGGCGGCATCACCGTGACGTTTTCCGCCTTCACCACGCGCGGGTCGAAGATGGTGGAGACGGAGACGTCTGAGCCGGTGCCGATGGTGGAGTTTCCGCCCCCGCTGGGGCTCGTGCCGCTGCCCCAGATGCGTCTCTTGGAGGATGCGAGTCGTGCCGTGCTGCTGCCAGATCGGAAACATGTCGACACGTCGTGTGTCGTACAGTTTCAGGTGTACGCGCCCGTCGACAGCACCGGACGGCGCTCGATGGCGACGCTGACGTTTGTCGACGTCGCCGCCATCCGCGAGCCGCTCTGCCGCGAGGTGGCGCACCTCATCGAGACGGTGGAGCGCGTGGCGGGGGTGAACGCCAGCGGCGGCGACGCCAACTTCAAAGAGACGAAGCTGACGACGCTGCTCGAGCCGGCGCTGGTGGGCTACATCACGCTGGTCTCCATCACCACAATTAGCGGCAGGGCGGAGCTGTACGACTCCTCCTGCACGGCGCTGCGCTTCGCCAACACTATCAGCCGCATCCACCAGGTGCTCATGCTGACGCACATCAACGCCCCGCGGTGGATCTTCGACACCGGCGTCAGCCTCGAGCAGCTGCGGATGCAGCGGGAGGCGCTCCTGGCGGAGCACTATCGTCGCGGTGTGTACGACTACTACCAAACGGCGACGCAGTGGCTCCGCGCCAACGTCGGCGACGTGGACGGCAGCATCGCCCACCTCCTGAGCGAGACGGCGACGGTGCGCAAGGACGTCGCCCGCGAGGTGGAGGAGCAGTCCGCGGCGCTGCAGGCCAACATCGCAGCGGAGGAGGCAAAGTGCACGTCGGAGGTGGACACGGCGCGGACGGCGTACGAGGCGACCTCGCAGCTGTTCGAGGAGGTCCGCCGCCTCGACGAGACCATCACCGCGCTGCTGCAGAAGATATCGCAGACCGACATGCAGAGCGAGCAGCGCATTAGCGAGATGCGGCTGGAAATCTCCGCGCTGGAGGCGAAGGCGAACAATCAGCGGCAGCAGCTGCAGCAGGTGGAGAAGGAGATGAAGCTGTACGTGCTGAAGACAGGCGAGGTGTCCGACACACTTGCCAAGTACGCGGAGGAGGCGCGCTACGGCCAGGGCACCTACACAATGGCGCACGAGCTCGCCGAGCTGGGTCGCAAGCGGCGACGGCTGGAGGCGGACCTGGAGCTGGCCTCGCGGGTGGCGCAACGGACCACCGACACGATGCGGGTCGACCGCGAGCGCCGCTCCCGCATTTCGCGGCTGAGTGCGGTGCAGCAGCGGGTACAGTCGCTGAAGGACACCGTGCGGTGCGCATCGGGTGAAAGCCCCAGCACCTCTCAGCAACAGCAGCAGCAGCCGTTGCAGCGCACCGCATCAACAGCAAGTCGCTCAGGCCAGCGGCGCTGAGGAGTTCAATGAGCATAGAGAAGGAAATGAGAGGAAGAGAAGTTCACTTCCTTTATCTTTCGCTGCTCGACGCTGCTTGAAAAAAGAAAATAGACTGCTTTTTATTTGTTTGTTTCGTGCTCCAGATTTGTATTTTTCCTTTTTGGTAGCTTGTCATCTTCGCGTTCCTTTTTGAAATCTTTTCTTCTAGATCTTTTTCTGTTAGATTTGCTTCATTCTTACACAAATTGGAAAAGAAAGTTCGTAGCTTCTCTGGTGATGATTTGTTATCAAGTGCAGAAGAAAAGCGAGGCGCTCTAGTTGGGTAAACACCCTTTGCAAAACGTGCAGTTTGTGGCGCTGGGAAACGATGAACTGTTGCGTGTAATAGAAGCCTGTGTGCATCTGATCGAGCAGCTTCGGCTTGTTTTTGCCGACCGTTGTCTCCTCTATCATTTTCATCACAGAACGAAACGATAAAAAAAAAAATCGTATAGCCGTTTTTGCAGGCAAACTTGCACGAACGATTTGCAGAGTTTGATTGGGCTCATCACTAACAACCTAATAAATATCTTCTCTTGCCCCCATTCTCCATCTCCTGTAAAACTTCTTTTTTTCTATTTGCTTTAATGGAACCTGCGTGTGACCCCGTCTGTCTCGCCATCGGAACCTTTCCACTCAAGTCTACTGAGAGGAGAGCGCGACGTAAGAGCTCAAAAAGGTGCGCAACAAAAACTTTTTTTTTTTACAGAGCTTGTAGCTGAGTCTTACTGCACACGTGCGTCTTGCTACTCTTTTCCTGTTTCTCCGCGCAAGTAGCACGCAAAAGCCGTTTAGACGACATGCTCCACCAAGAATCTGGCGGCTACAACCCCACGCCGTTCCCGGCGGCATCCGCAGGCGAGCACGACGTCGCCGCCACGCCGACCAACAGCGTTCGCTCGGGAACCCCCGGCAACCAAATGACGCAGTCCGCGCGGCAGCGGATGAGTCAGCAGCAGCTGCTGCGACACAGCATGGGCGGCCGTGCATCCTACGTGGCCGGCATGCGCAGCTCCACCGCCCACACCACCGGCCCGGATGGCGGCCATCAGCAGCTGGTTGCGTCCTCCACCTCACCCACGTCCCCGGCTCCGGACGAGCACGCCGGCCTCTACGGCGCGAGCGCCAACGCAAACGCGATGGACGTCTACGCGAGCGGCGGCAGCAGCGGCGGTGCCATGCAGACGTACACGTCCCCGCAGAACGCCGCGCTGACGGCGGTTGGCGAGGACTTTGTGCACGAGGTGCTGGCGATGAACACCATGGCGATGGAGCAGTGCTACACCGCCCTCGGCAGCGCGGCGCAGTCGGCCACCGCCACCGAGGAGCCGATGAAGATCTTGCGCGAGGCCTTCATGCGGCTCGACGACTCCTCGGCGCAGGACCTTCCTGGCCCGCTGCTCGACCAGCTGAAGGCGACCACCTTGAACAACATGGGCGTCGTGGAGTGCAACCGCGGGCAGCCCCGGCAGGCGCTTAGCCACTTCGAGGCCGCCCGCCAGCTGGAGGAGAACAACGACATGGCCTCGCCGTCCGTCGCCCTCAACACGTGTGCGGCCTACAACGCCCTGCGCATGTACGACAAGGCCACGGCGGCCGCGCTGGAGGCGATCGATATGCTGCGCGCACTGGAGGCGCAGCGGCAGCGCAGTCGCAAGATCGCTGCCGCCGTTGCCCGCCAGCGCTCGCCGGCGTCCACGGCGGGCCGCAGCGCCGGCAGGTTGGCGGGTGGGCCTGACGAAGTCGACAATGATGAAGCCGCGCTGGACGAGGCGCTCCTGCTGGAGGCGGCGACGGCGCCGCAGATCGCCGAGTCGCAGAACGCCGCGTTGTGGGGGGCGGCGTGGAACAACTTAGCGATTGCGCAGATCAACACCGCCCGCGAGGGGGCCTCGAAGGACACGAGTGAGTACACGAACACGCTGACGCTCTTCCAGAACGCAATGCGGGCGACGCAGGACCTGCTCGGCCCGCAGCACCCCATGACACGGGCCGTTGTCGAAACGTTCCGGTCGGTGCGGCTGGCGCTGCGCAACCACGGCGCCTTCAAGCAGCACCGCACCCTGCTGCGAGCGCCGCTGCCGCCCGTAGACCCGCGCGAGCAGGCGTGGGAGGAGGAGCAGGTGGAGGCGCAGCCGGGGCAGACGCGGCACAACGCCCTCGTCAAGCAGCGCCAGCAGCTCACCATCACCTTCCGCGGCGACGTGACGGGAGGGCAGAAGCTGGTGGAGCGCGTCGACGGCACCCCGTACCCCGGGGCTGCGGCCGAGGCTTACCAGGCAAAGCGACGGGCCCCGGCGAGCAGCGCGCGGTCGTCGAGCAAGAAGAAGGGCGGTGGCAAGCGCTCCGCGTCGTCTGGCAAGAGCGGCGTGAACCCCGCACTGCGCGGGATGCCGCACAGCGAGACGTTGACGCGGGCCAGCATTGTCTACGGCAACCCGCACCCGCTGCTGTACACACCCCCGCCGCCGCAGCGGCACGCCAGCGCGTCCGCCCCGCCGTCGCTGCCGGCCAGCGGGCGTACGCCGCACCCGCACGAGCACGCGAACACGGAGGACGCCACCCGTCATGCCCGGCCGTCCCCTCCCTCCACCAGCTCCGCTCACCACCAGCAGCAGCAGCAGGGAGGGTCGCGACGGCCACCGAAGCACCGCGCTCAGCAGCTCTCCGGCTCCGCGCGCGCTAACGGCAGCCCTGCGGGCGCGACGCCCGCGCTGCCGCCCATCACGCAAGGGAAGCGGGCCGAGTACTCGCAGGCGGACGACGACGACATGAACCACACAACTGGTACGAGTGCAACGGGTGTGAGCTCCGTGTTCATGCACGTGCCGCCACCGCGCCCGCCTCCGCCGGTGTCATCAGCGCCGTCCTCGCAGCCGCAACCGATGGAGTCGACAGCCGCACGCCTGCAGCACGCCAAGATGTTGCTCCTGGCGTCGCCAGCCACCACCACCACCACCGCTGCTGCTGCTGCCGACGCGTCCTCCGCGGCGGATTATGCGGCACCGGCGTACCACCTGGAGGCTGCCGGTGATTCTTACGGTGGGGAGCAGCCCCCGCCGCTGCACCCGTCGAGTGACGACTACGCCAACGCGGCGTCGATCAACTCGCGCGGGCCACTGACGCCGTCACCCACGAAGTCCGCGGAGGAAAACGGCGGGCATGAACTCTTCCAGGGTATGTGGGTGACGGCAGACGCGCACTACGTCCACCGCGGGCCGCGTGTGTTTGGCCGCCCGGTGTACTACACCATCTCCACCACGCTGGACGTGGACGAGGACGGCGTGTCGGGAGCCCCCAAAGCGGCGAACGGAGGCACTGCCGCAGCTGGTGGGCAGGCGGCGTCCTCTGTTGGACCTGCAGTGCACTCGACGTTGCCGACGTTGACGTACAGCGAGAGCAGCAGCGAGGACGAGGCGGCGGAAATGCCCGGTAGAACAGGAGATCGTCAGTCAGACGGCGATGACGAGAGGGCGGAGTACGCCGCGGAGGGAGGGGAGGAGGGGGAAGACGGTGATCATCGGCCACACTCTGCCGATGCAGCAGAGATCTGATTGCACAAGGCGTCGATTGAGTTGAGAGGAAAAAATGTTGTTTGAACTTTGCGCTTGTAAGTTGTTGTAGTTCTCGGTGAAATTGCTTTGCTGCTTTGTATATCTCTACTACATATGTATACTTTTCTTGGTAATTCACGATTGCTTTGCTTTTTTTTTTTCTGTTTAGACAGTTATACAGGATCTTTTTTTTTTAAAGTTTTTTCTCGGGAAACACGTTAAAGAAGTTGATCTATATTTGTACTATACTTTATGCTCTCCAGCCTTTTTTTCCCCTGTTTTAAAAGTCGTCAACGTTGCGTACTTGAAGGAAGGATCGTCGTTGACGTCGATGTACAGGTGCATAGCGTCTATGCATGTATTTTTTTTTTCCTTTACTTACCATGTCTCAAGTAGCTTCTATTTAGTTTTTGTGATTAATACAAATTTCAGCTATGGTGATGGAACTGACTATTGCAAAATGAAAAAAGGAAAGTTAGAAGCAGGATCAGTCAAGCGCAACGAGGACTCCTTTAAAGTTGACGGAGACAGCGGAATAGGAACTTTTTTTCCGTGGTCCAGTATTCTTCTCCCTGGTCCTGCCTTTTTGTTGTTGCTAGGATAGAACCTTTTTTTTAAGAGAAAAGCTACAAAAAAATTTAACTTCATTAAATTTACGAACCGAAAAGTTGTAGCAATGTCGATGCTTGAGCTGCATAATCACTTCCTTTTTCTATCCTATCTTTTTTTTGTATGAGTCTTAAATGCTTGACCTCTTTTGTTTTTGTTTGACAAAGCTGTTGTTGTGAGTCTACGGTGCTTATTTCAAAACAAAGAGAACAAGCAGCACTGTCTGCGCACCCACAAAGTGCAGTTACTCTGCCTACATACACACTCTTTTCCTTGTTATACTTTATCCCTTCTGCATACTCATCACTATGCGGAAAGCAATCCGAGAAAAGTGGACAGCGCTGTCCGAGTACACCTCTTCCTCTTCCACGCGGAGCACGACCTACTCCTCCTCCTCCTCCGGCTCCAGTGGGAGCTACTCGTACTACTCCGAGGGCTCGGGGTCGTACTACGCCTCCTACAGTCCGACACGCGCCAGCACGGCCACCTCGTCTGAGGACACCGCATCAACGGCGCAAGGAGACAGCGACAGCAGCAGTGCCGCTACGGTGCTCTCCGCTGTCGCATCTTCTCACAACAGCAATGTCATCAACAGCAACAACAACAGCGATGAGGCAACTTCGCCCGCGTCTGCAACTTCATCCTCGAATTCGCCGCCTCGAAGCACACCGGACTCCAACGCAGCTGCCAGCTCCCTCGCCTCCAGCTCCGATGCAATTGTAAAGAAGCCCACCACGAAGCGCGGGCTGGGGACGTCGTCGAACCAGTCGGAGGGCCACGCGTCCACATCCGCCACGACGACGACATCCAACGGAATCACTATCGACGCCAGCGACGCCCTGGTGCCGCAGCGCACGTCCAGCACTGCCGGCTCCGCTGCCTCCTCGCCGACTTCCCCCCTCACCTCCGCGAATCGCCGCGCGCTTGTCCTTCCGCGGTCCTCGCTGGACACGGCAGCCCCGGCCAGCCCGTACCACTTCTCCGAGGAGGAGCTGGCGCGGCAGCCGTGGACGGTGGAGGGCTGCGACGCGACGACGCACACGAGCGAGGAAGGCGGCGGGCTCGTGTCGCGTGCGGCGGATGTGATGGCGACAATCCACACCGTCCCCGTACCCGTCCCGCCGCCAGCGGAGGAGTCGCAGCGGCGGCGGCGCGAGGGCGGGCTGCCGTACCCGAGCCACCTGACCTTCCGCATTCTGCCCAACGCCGGCGCACCTCCGGCGGAGTCGACGGCGGCCGACGGGGCGAAGAGCCGCGACGGGGCAGCGAGGAGCTCGAAGGACGATGCCGCCAAGCCCCGTGCCCGCAAAACCGTCTGCGACGCCTGCTTCGGCGGCTACTTTTACCGCAAGCGCGAGAAGGCGCGGCAAGCAGCCGAGGAGCGGGCGGCGGCGCGGCAGCGGTCCTACCACAACCAACTGCGCAGCCACCACGTGCCGCTGGTGAACTTCCGCACCACGCGGGACCAGGGGGTGAACATCGTGGACGGCGACACGGTGCTGCCGACGGTGGAGGAGGCGGCGGGTTACCGGCAGTACGTCGAGGACATGAAGGGCGCGGAGGCGGAGCCGAAGAAGCTGCAGCACGCCATGCGGCAGCGCCGTCGCCCGGGCAGCGGGTTGCACTTGAAGACGAAGTACGCGTACGGCCGCCGCGCCGGTGGTGGCCCGCGTGGTGTCGGCGAGTCCGCCTTTGCGCGGGAGGGCGACCCGCAGCGCTTCTGGATTGCGCAGCTGCACGAGCGCTCGCAGGTGCATCTAGAAGCGATTGAGACTCAGTAGGCTTCTACCGCGGAGAGAGACAGAAAGGATGTACAGATGACAACTGTTAGACTTGTGATTGAGGACTCTTTCTCTCTGTTAATTAGGTTTGCATCTCCCTCTGCACTTGCTGCTTGTTTGGCTGCCTGTGTGCGTGTGTGTGCAAGATGGTGTTTTGTATTGCATCGCCTATCAGTGCGCGAACCAAAGCATATTATAACGTCCGCCATCTACTGCGGCTACAAAAGCTATTCTTTTTTCCTCTAGATCCATACCTCTTCTTTTAATTTCCTTCTCCTTGTATACCGATATCAACAGCTTTTCTACTTGTACCATTATTCGCCGCTTTTCTTCTTTGTCTGTTAATTTGTTTGTGCACTCGCAACCTTTCTGGGATGCCAATACCACACAAAAGGAACAAGGAACATGAAAAAAAAAAAGATTAGGAAGCCCGGATCGTGCTGAGTAGAAAAGGACCAGGACCATCATCGTTTTCCAAAATAGCAATGAGGAAATGCGATAACCGCAAGTTTTCTGCTGCCATATAAGCTTTTTTTTTGTAAAACTGGGTTTTTACTCTTCTTTAAGTTGATCACGATGCCACTCATTTTCATTCTGCTCACTTTCTCTTTAACTCTCCTAATTTCTTTTGCTTTTAAAAACTCCACTGTTGCTTTGAAGTGCTGCAGTTCCAAAGCTGCAGATTGCTAACCTACATATCGCACTTTTATTCTTTCTTTTTTAGATTTTATTTAACAGCACTCTTTCACGCGTGAGACCCGCGTGCATTCCAATACACTGTAGAGAGCATCAAAATAAAAACGGGGGTGGAAATTGCGTAAGAGTGTACTTTCTCACATCTTCACCTGCAGTGCACGTCTCTCCTCGAAACTGCCAAAAAAAAAATCAACATACCCAGCTCAAACCACTTTGACGCACTCACAACATCTTCACCATTTTTATTAGTTGACTTTTTTTTTTTCGAGCCCGAGCGCTTTTTAATAGGCCTATTTTTTTCCATTGCTTCCACTGACCGCCTATTGTTTCACATTTTTTTTTTAAAACCCTTTTTCTTTTAGGATTGAATATATTCTGAAAACTTTGAAAACTTTGAAAATCCAGGAATCATTGGGCTCAAAAAAAAAAATTGCATAGCATCGGAAGCCCTCACGTAAACACTTTTTCATCTAGCATCGCGCAACAACAAAAAACATGCGGCGCACGCTTGTCGTTTTCTGCAGCGGTGGGCCCTACCACGTCCCCACGCTGGCTCGCGTGGCGCTCTTTCCCATTCACCTCGATCCGCCGACTCGGCAGCACCGGGAGATGTTTCGTCTTCTGCTGGGCGCGCCTGACCTCACCACGCCGTCGCACACCCCGCAGAACCCGTCGAACACCACCGTTGGGCTCTCCAGCTCGTCCGCCGTGCTGCCGCCCGCCAGCCCGTCCGGAGTCAAGGGCCGCCTTCAGAGTCTCTTCCAGCGACGCCGCGGCACGTCCGAGGTGTCCTCTGATGGGACTGCTGTTGGTGCTGCTGGCGGTGCGGACGCCGGTCGTGTGACGCCACCCCCCGCCTCATCATCTCCTTCGGCTCCTGCCTTTTTGGACGAGGACCCGATCTCGTGCGGCACCTCCTCGCCTTTCTGGTACATGGAGGCCTTCGCGACGAGCCTGCGCGAGGACAGCCAGCTGGCCCCCTTCGACGACATCATCTTAATCCCCAACACGCGCGGCCCGGTGAGTCTGCGGCAGTCCACACACCTCGCCGCGCTGGCAGTGCTGGCCGCGCGGGGTCTGGCCCACGTGCACGTCGACTTCACCGCGCTCGAGCACCCGGACGAGTCGATGCCGATCATCTACGAGCTGGTGTGCAAGTACACAAACAGCGTCCTCGTGCACTCCTTGCAGGACGCGTACGAGATGCAGAACTGGAGCCACTTTGCGGAGTTCAAGAACACCGTGCCGATGATGCTGCTGCAAACCCAGAGCTTTCCCCCGCGGGCGCTGGAGCGACAGCGGCCCCTCGGCAGCGTATCGCGGCTGACCTCGCGGCAGTACCACTCCCCCATCGGCCCGTACGTGCGCAGTCCCGAAGAGGCCGGGTACTACCGCGAGGCGGAGAATTTCATGAACGCGTCCGTCGCGATGCGGCGCCGCAACCCGAGCCCGATGGCGTTAACCGGCGGCGGCTCGAGCGGGTCGCTAGGGGCCGACATGCGGGAGCGGTACGAGAGCGCCACGCTGGTGAACCGCGAGTCCGACTACTTCGACGACGTGCCGGACGTCCCGCCGAACCGCCGCCGCATCGACGACGCCGACCTCAGCGGCAGCAGCAGCCACGTCCTCAGCGGTGGCGGCAGCGCGGCGTGGGAGATGAACGAGTCGGACATGATGAAGGGCACCCCACCACCGTCCGGGCGAGCGAGGATGGCCGCGCGGGCGTCGTCTCTGCGCGGTGGGGATGGCGAGACCATGGGCGGCAGCGGTGGCGCCACACGCAACAGCTCCCGATCCCTTCTTGGCGGTCAACGGACCACGTCGTCGCTTTCGTCTTCTTCATCTGCGTCGCCGTCGGCTCGAGTGCCGCACGACCGGCTCGGGCTGAGCTACGCCGACTGCGCGCGTGGGCGCTGGTGGAACACGCCGGGCGGTCGCGGCGACGACGAGGTGGAACTGAGCCGCGGCTACTGGAGCTCCACGAGCAGCAGCTGGCTGGGCGGCGGCACCGGTGCCTCATCGTCGCTGCCGGACTGGATGGAGGACGTCGGCGCCGTCAACGCGAAGCACAAACACGACCGCCACATCCTGTCCGACCACACGTCCACGATGAACGTGTCGGACCCGGCCGCGTCGACGGAGGCGGAGTTGCTGGTGGGTGGCGGCGGCGGCGCGGATGCCTTGATGGGGGGAGGGGACCGCGAGGTGCTGGACCTGGACACGGTGGTGTCGGACGACGGCTTCGCCTTGGCCGTGGATGAGCAAATGAATAACGGAGGCGGAGGCGAGGGCAGCGGCAGCGCGAAGGCCGAGAACGAGGCCCGTGGGGAGCAGACCAGCGGGGCAGCCGCACGCGTGGCGGATGCCGACGCAGGAGAACGCTCCTCCACTGCTGCCACGAACGTTGATGGACAGGCACGGGAGGTCTCGACGCAGGACGCCGCTTCACCGCAGACCAGTCAAGACACGGACGCCGGCCGGGCTGCCGCACGCGAGTCGGCCGACGAGGACACCCGCAAGCGCTACCTGACCAGCGAGATCGAGGACGTGCGGAAGATGCTGGACGGCATGCTCCGCCACTCCAGCAACTCCGCACCTACCACTACCACCACCGCTGCATCGTCTTCCGGAGCAGGAGCGCGGCAGGCATCGGGGAGCAGCGGAGAGACACCGAACAGTGCAGGTGGTGCTGCTGGTGGTGCTGGTGCTCCTTCCTCTGCCGCTGCCAAGGCGGCTGGCAAAGACGAAGCTTCCTCCGCCTCTTCTTCAACCTCGTCTCGGCCCTTCGGCCTGTACGCGACGCATCATCACGACGTCCACAGCCACACCCGCCGCCGCCACCGCTGCGTGCGGCAGCTGCTCGAGGAGCTTTTCCCGCCACGTGTTTTTGGCCCTGTCGCGTCTGCCAGCTCGACGGCCACCACCATTGGCGCGATGGAGGACGGGATTCGAGAGTACTACAGCAATCCCGACCCCCACGACGAAGGCCACAACAACGGCGACAGCAGTAGCGGCCATCGCGGGGAGCAGGCCTCCTCCTCGGGCCGCCGCTCCGTCTCCTCCGCCTCCATCTTCAACACCGCGGTGAAGACGACCCCGTCGCACCTCTCCCTGCTGAAGCAGGCCGCCCTCCGCAGGAAGGGGAAGGACGGCGTGGTGGCCGCCCCAGGCGTGACCACCCTCGGCAGCATTAACAGCGACCTCTACTCGTGGATCGACTCGCCGATGGTCGAGGTGCACCCCATCACCCGCAGCACCGGCGCCGACGTGCGGCAGGCGCTGTGGGAGCAGGAGATCCACCCCTCCTCCATCCTCATGGACTGCGTGCTGCGCTACATCGAGGGTCACGGGCTCTACCGCGACCCCCGCAAGGCCACCGCGGCGTCGCTCTACGCCGGCATTGGCGCCAGCGAGGTCGGCGCTGCCTCCCGTGCCGGCAGTGGGGGTGGTGCCGGTGGTGTGGGCGGGGCTACGGGTCTCGGCTCAGCGGGTGGTCCGCTCGGGGGAGCCGCCGACGTCAACAGCGGCTTTCGCGACCCGGCCATGGCGGGCAGCGGCAGCGGTGGCAGCAGCAGCAGCGTCGGCAGCACCATCATGGACGGCCGCACCGGTGTGCGCCGCGTGGCGCCGCGGGACACGTCGACGCTGTCCTTCCCAGGCCTCATCCCGCGTCTGGAGCTGCACTACGACCGCAACAACCTTCTCGCGCGGGAGCAGTTCGAGAAGCTGCGGCTCTTCCAGTGCCAGGACGGCGAGGAGCCGGACCTGATTGTGCCGATTGGCGGGGATGGCTACATGATGCACTGCATCCGCAAAAACTGGCGCCGCTTCATCCCATTTTACGGCGTCAACGCCGGGCATGTGGGGTACCTGCTGAACGACCGCTCGACCCTCGAGGAGCTCTTCTCCTCGCCGCTGAAGCTGCACTTCACGACGATGCTGTACTGCCAGGCCGAAAAAGAGAGCGACACGGGTGAGCGGATGCTGCTGTCGGAGTTGGCCTTCAACGATGCCTGGGTGGAACGGTCGAGCGGGCAGACGGCGCTGATCCGCATTTTGGTCAACGGACAGGAGCGCATCCGGCGCCTGCGCGGCGACGGCGTGCTCGTGTCGACGGCGGCCGGCAGCACGGCGTACAGCCAGGCTCTCGGTGCGTCCCCGGTGCCCGTGGGGGCGCCGCTGATTCAGGTGGTGGGCAGCAACGTGGTCTCGCCCGCGCAGTGGCGGCCGGCGCATCTGGACCAGGAGGACCAGGTGGAGTTTGAGGTGATCGACAGTACCAAGCGGCCCTGCCGCTGCTACGTGGACTCGGTCGACGTCGGCAACGTGACGCGGCTGCTTGTGCGGTCGAGTCGAGTGGCCGGCGTGACGCTGGCCTTTTCGAAGAGCTGCGACCTGCAACACAAGTTGTACCAGATGCAGTTCCCCAAGACGCTGTAAGAGGCGAAAGGTTTTTATGTTGGTAGAAAAGGTGTTTCTGTGAAGTGATGTTTTTTTTCTGTTTTGTCTGTTGCATTACTGTTGGTCCTCTGCTTGCGCTGTGCCTTTTTAAATATCTATTCGGCCTTTTTTTTTTCCGTTTTCGTTGTTGATTGTTTCCGATGCGTTAGGATGAACTTATGTGGGTGGTCACCGCTGTGTGTTTTGTTTGTTCTGCTTTATTTTCATGCATTTGATATTTAGAAGCGCAACGTGAATGCAGCAACAGTGATGAGTATTTCATTTTGCATCTTAAATGTAAGCGAAAACAATGTTTAAAAGGAAAAATGTCTTCAATCTGGGCTTTCTTACGTGTGGTAGCGCTTCGTGGCAGCGTCATAGGTCGTTGATACGCAGATTTGCGTTCTCAGTGAAGCTGTTTTATGTTAAAAAAGCACTTTTGGCTCTTCGGCGCTTGTCGCTTTTGAGAAGCGGATTGTCTCGTCGTGTAGGTGCAGACGTACACTGTGACAAGCCCTTTCTGTCTACTCGTGCAGGTGAGAAAAAAAGCAATGCGACTATAAAACCATTTTGCTTTGTTTTCTCATCTTCCTTGTTTGTTTTGGCTGCAACAATTCTCGACACACACCTTTATGTATATATGCGGAAAGTGCACTTTTACAGAGTAAGTTTAAAGAAATTTTGCGGGATCTTCATTTGTGACTGTGCGAAGGAGTGGAACACACCGACAGTTGAACATACCACGCACCCATATACAGATTTTGCGCACGCATACAAGTTTGCCTTTCAGCAAACGTTCACAAAAACACTATAGAGCGAGAGAGTATTTGAGTTCCAGTCTCCTTGTGTGTGTATCCGCTTTAAGTTGTCGAACAGATTTTGAAAGACGCTGACTTTTGCTAGTTGACACACGCCACACTGCTTTTTCCATTCCACTCCCACTTACTTATTTTCCTTTCTTTCCTGCTTCGTTTTCAAAGAGTGTGATTTGTAGAAACACTTTCCACACTCGTCGGTAGAATCCAACCACTTTTTGCTTTCAGAAAAAAAAAATAAACTACCTTACAAGACGACCCACGATAACCATGCACACGCCGGAGCCGCGCCGTGCACGTGCCAGCGGTGGTGGTGCTGAGAGTGTCACGCCGCAGGTCGACTCCACCGCCGTTACCCCGACCCCACGCGCCGGGTATCTGCGCCGCGGCGAGACGGCGAGTCTGCACGGCACCATCGCCGCCGGCCCGTCGGTGCTCTTCGACGAGGAGGCTGGCACCGCCGTCGCCCTCGACGTCTCCCCGCAGCCGAGCCAACTCACGCAGCAGACGCTGCTGACGGCGTCGTCGTCGCAATTCGGGCTCGGGCAGACCCGACTGCCACGCCAGCGCCCCCGCTTCCACACCGTGCAGGACCTGGACGTGGCCCTGAACCAGGCTATCGAAGGCAAGATCACGAGCCGCAACGCGTGGGCCAGCAAGGAGGCGAGCGACCTACTCGAAGGCATCACGCACACCATCGAAACCACGCTGGACGCGGCGTCGGCTGACGACTACGCCGGCTTCGCGAAGGCCGCCACGGTGGTGGAGGGCTGCTCGAAGGTGTGGACGAGCCGCGTGGACAGCACCTACCAGCAGAGCAACCAGATGGTGCAGCGCCTGCTGCGGAAGGACGACGCACCGAGCCGCGGACCGGGCGACGGGGACGCCGAGGGTGGCGAGGATGGTGAGCCCAACGAGGAGAACGAACTGTCGCAGCGAAACAAAAGCCGCTCCCGCACGGCTGCCGCTGCTGCTGCCGCCGCCGCGCGCACCTTGGCCCTCGACGCGACGGAGATCAACCTCGACAGCAAGAGCCGCACGGCGCTCACGCAGACCGGCGTCAACGCGCAGTTTCGCGCCATCACCTCAAAGTTCGACCAGGGCAATGCGCAAGGCCTGCTCATGAACAACGCGCCGATTGGGCGGGCGGGCAACATTATCCTCGACGTCGACTACTCTCTGCTTCCGCCGTCGGCGATGGCTGCGGGGCGGGTCAGCGGAGGTCGCGGCAGCGGACGTCGGGGCAGCGCGCATGCCGCCGCCACTGCTGGAGCCGAAGTCGGCACCGACGCAACGGGAAATGAAGCTTCCGGCAACACGGCGGTGGGAGCCGAGGCTGCTGCTGCGTCCCGCACCTCGCAGCACCTCGGCGTGGAGCACGACACGGCCGTGTACGACACCGTCCGCGACTTCCCACCGTACGCCGGCGCCGCGGGCGGGTCGGCGTCGCCGGGCCAGCCGTCCAGCGCGCGTGCCTCCCTCGCCTTCTCGCAGCGCGGCGGCAACAGCAGCGGCACCGGCGACGGTGGCGGCGACGTGGATGGGCTCTTCGCTTCACGAGGCAGCCAGGCAAGTCTGATTGATCCGCTGTTGATGCTGACGCACACCTCAGCCGTCACGTCGCCGACTGCAGATGTCAACGGGCAGCAGCAGCAGCAGCGCTTCTCCCTGCTGAAGTCCGAGGCGGCCAGTATGGCGGACGGCACGCTGGGCTACGGGGACGAGGAGGGCTTCCCTGGCGAAGATCGCAAGAGTGCCATCCGCAACGATCTTCGCCAGGTGGGGGAGGAGGACGACGATACCGGTGGCGGCTACGGTGACGACGACTGGGGGGCCGGCGCGGACGATGACGACAACTACTACGGCGAAAAAGATCCTGATGCCACCACGCAGGGTGCGCTCGCGACTGGCATCACGGCAGGTGCCACGGGGGCGGATAGCGTGGGTGGTGTGCGCGACCTGGGTGTAGAGGCGCGTCACCTCGTCTCCGGCTTCACGGAGATGGAGGCGATGGACACTCTCTTCCACGGGCACACGCAGCTGGCCCTCGAGGCGGAAGATCCGACGTCGTGGTGTCCCCTCAGCGAAGTCTCCAAGAACCCGCTGGCGGGCGGCCTGGGCAGGTCGGAGCTGTCCCGACTCCACCGCGAGCACCGCTTCACCCCCTCACAATCGCAGCGGCAGGCCGGCCTCGACAGCACGCTTGGCGCGGGTGCTGGTAGTGGTGGCAATGCCTTTGCCGCGAAACCAGAAAGCCCGACAGGCCCGGCAGCGAAGCGTGGGCGGAAGGAGCGGACGGTGGTGTTCCAGCTCCCAGACGGGCACACGTCGTCGCCGCTGACGGCGGCCACCTTTTCGGTGAAGACGGAGTCGACGGAGGACGCGACGTTGAAGCAGGCCACGACGGCGGCCCGCAACATCACGCCGCTGGGAAAGCAGTTGTTGCTGGCGAAGGACGCCGCCCACGCCGTCGTCGCCTTCACGCAGAGCGCCGTGCAGCGCAGCAAGGCGGAGCAGGCTGGTCTCGTCCTCGCTGAGGCGCCCATACCGGGCAAAACGATCCCGTCCTACATGCCCTACCCCATCCACACGCAGGACTACTTCCAGCCCTTCTCCACCGCCCTCACGCAGTGGAATCTGCTGCGCAAGTCGGCAACGGGCCGGCTCATCGACAGCAGCAGCAGCCACACCGTGAACGACGCCACGCCGTCCGCAGCGGCGCCCCGGCACCGCCTCGGGGAGTACGGCGGAGACGAGGATGACGACAGCGTGCCCCTCGGCGCGGATGGCGGAGCTCGGGAGGCCGGTGCACGCCATCGCGAGGCGGACATGCCCGTCGAGTTCTTCCCAGGCGGCGCGGAGGTGGAGGGCGATGACGGGGCGGAGACGGGCGGCGACTACGCCGACTACGCCGACCTCTACGGCCCAGACGACGACGACGAGGCGGAGCGGCGGTACGTGCAATGCGGCCTCGGCAGCTCGTCCGATGCCCGTCTCGTGGCGCAGGTGGAGATGGCGGCGGCAGCAGCGGCGTCCCTGCACCACAGCGGGTCTTCGGCTTCCTCGTCGCCACGCACGAGTGCCGGCGACAGCGCGGCGGGGCTGGTGAGTAGTGACCCGATGGAGCTGCTGAAGGTGCTGAGCTCGCCTGAGGCGACAATACCAAACCAGGTGGATGTGGTGCGGCTGCGGCAGCTCATGTGGGAGGCCCTGCAGGGGCACCTGTCCGCCAACCAGCAGAGCACCGCCGTCGACCTCGCCTCGCTGCGGCAGACGGCGCTGTCGGAGAAGAACGGACGCCGGAAGGAGGCGCCGGTGACGGCCAAGACGGCGGTGAAGGCGCACGCGCAAGCCGTGCTGGACCGCATCCGGAAGCGGGCCCGAGCTGCGGAGGAGAACGAAGCGGAGAAGAAGAACAAAGGGAGCAGCAGCAGTAGCGACGAGGAGGAGGAAGAAGAGAAGGTTGCGCAAAGGAAGATTCATGAGGTGGGAAAGAGCAGCGCCGCTGGCAAGTCGGGTGACCCTTTTCTGCAGCTTTCAGAGGCTGCCAAGCCAGAGCCGACGGAGATTCCTCTCACGAAGTTTAGTGATGTCGTGCGCTCCGTGCTACCGCACATCTCGTCCGTGTCGTCGACCAACACGCTCTCGCCAGCCTTCTTTTTCTTCTCTATTTTGTTTCTGGCCAACGAGCACAACGTGGTGCTGCAGAACGTGGATACGCTGGACGACCTCAACGCCTGCGGCATCGCACGTCGCGTCGGCGAGTAGAGGGAGTCGATGGTAGAACCAGCGTCTCGTTTTATCTAGATTCGATGGAAAAATGACTTTTATTTCTCAGTTATTAGAGGAGACGTACTGTTCTTTACCGAAAATTTTAGTTTATAGAGCGCGCGCTAGCCGTCTTGAAACTCTTTTTTTTTTCTTGGTCTCGCTTCTTTTGCAACTCTTTTTGACACCTGGTGCGCAGGAGGGAAGGAGTATGGGTGCAAAAAAAAAGAAAAAAAAAGAGACGTGGCGCTCGTACAGATTACACCGCAGCGTCTTGGCGCAATTACACCAATAGAATTACAATTGTGATGACAATGATCTTTTTGTTTTCTGTTCTGCATATTGTCCTAAAAAAAAAGAAAGAATTAAGTTCAAAAACTTGAGCAACAATTTGAGATGGTAAAGTTTGACCAGGTGGACGCGGAGAGCAATATGAAAAGCATTTTATGCTGCGAAACCATAATGCCAGATAACGTGCATGTGCGTGTACTGCTGAAAGCAACCGTTGTGCGAGTCTTTTGATGCCTTATTTGACTTCGCACGTTTTTGTTTAAAAGCAAAAACAACGACTAAAGCTTCTGAGAAAGCATAGCGATGTGAAGACACACACTTCTGATAGGAGAATCAAATTTGTGCCTCCTCTCTTCGCTGTTTGTTACGTGCAGATGTCGCGAAATTCGCATCATTAATACACTATTTTATCCTAGCTCCTTGTCACTCCACCGTCTGCCTCTTTTTTTCTGTGCGTTTGCTTCCGCTTCTTTGGTATTGATTGTGAGGTTTCCACAGTAGCAGCGAAACCTCTGTAGTGCACGCTACTCAGTCCGTTAAACACAGCGGAAAAGTGGGCGTCATCACGGCTGCTGCAACAGTGTGTTGTTGGTAGCTCGACATTAATTCAAAAAAAATATATATATATATCTGTCTCTTCTGCTCATGTCGTACGTTCCTCGCAGCCACTACCTTACGCTGCACGACGCCCTGCGGAAGCTGCTCGGGCCCGATGCGCAGCTTGCCGCCTTCGTAAAGGCAAAGAAGAACTTCCAGTGCGACATGCTCGTCAACTCTGCGCGGACCGACCCGCTAAATTTGTACAAGGACGGCGTGCGAGCGCTCCACAACAGCAGCGGTGCATCGTCGTCTTCCTCCTCCTCCTCCTCCTCCTCCTCGCACAACTACTCAAAGAAAGGCGTTGAACTCTTTGCGAAGCAGCTGCAGGAGCTGCTGGGGCTGTGCGACGTGGTGCCGCACACGCACCGCCTCGACGTCGTTTTCCGCGACCGCAACATCCTTCAAGTCGCGCTCGGCGCCAACAAAGCTGATCTACCGTACCCACTCGAGCAGGGCAGCGACGTGAACCGCGAGCCGGACTGGCGCAAGCGGAATCGGCTGCGCATCTCTCTCGGCTTCGACGAGGAACTCTTCTTCTCCGCCTGCACCCGCAGCGTGAATGTCGCGGCGCGTGTGGTGGAGCGGTCGATGTACGACTTTTGTCGCAACTCCGCCATCTTGTCCGTCTACCCACGCATGCAGCGCGTCTTTGAGGAGAGCGGGGAGAACTGGCAGGCGGTGCTGCCACCGGTGACCTACTGGCAGGCGCACGGGTATGCGCTGGAGCAGGAGTACGGCTGCCGCCACTACCGCGGCATTGCCGCTACCGTCGAACACGTCTTCGCTGAGTACTACGGCGAGTTCCCGATGCTGAATCCGTATTGTGCCGGCGAGGACCTGAACACGATGGAGGTGGTGCAGTGGCTGTGCGAGGCTCGCAAGACCGGTGCGTTGCTGACGATGGGCCTCGACGATGCGACAGTGGAGAAGATGGTGATGGAGCTGCAGCTCGACGGCGGTGCCGCAGACATGCCGCCAGAGCCCGGGAAGTGACAATTCGGCTGGAAAAAAAAAAACAAGACAAGGGCTTCCACGTCGATTCGATAAAAATAATCGGGGTTTTTTTTCTACCGACGCTCTTGCGTTTGCTGCTGTTGCCCTTTTTTTTTTTTCTTACCTACTGTAGTTGTTGACTGCTGAATGCTATGCGGTGGTCGTTTTGAGAGGGGAGACGCGAAGTTGATATGAGAAGGCTGAATGATCGTCACATCCTTATTCTTTACAAGTATACGAACGAAAACTTGCAAAACGAAGGTTCAAAAAGAAAAAGAAAAAGAAAGCTAGCAAGAATGCTCTCCGCAACCTGAAGTGTGTGTTGAAGACGCTTTCTGATTAATGGTTTAAGCATTTAAAGGTGTTTTTTTTCCACCACAAAAATGTCTCCAACGACCTAAATTGTGAGAGCAGAAGCAGCTTTCATAACATCAAAGCACTTTTATCCATGTTTACTATCAATTGTGTTCTCACCTTTGCAATTTACCTCTACTCTTCACGCTCTCATCTTCTTCGCAAAAACAAAAAAGTGCCTGCTGCTTCTTCTTGTGTGTTGCAGCAACGGCTCTTCACAGGTTGTTTTTCGTCTTCCTTGTTTCGTAGTACCTCTAGCATAGTCACAACAGGTCATTTCTCACAACCTATCCAGCAAGGCGCGCTTATCATTGCCGTCTTTTCTGCTTTCTTTCTCCTCATAATTTCTGAATTCTTGTTGCAAAATTTTTTTTATTTTTTTAGCAGTTGCGAGCAACGCATCAAAACTCCCCATTCTTTTTCTAAAACTCTAGCTTCGCTTTTTAGTAAGAAACTATTAGTTTTCACAGACAATTTGTGGTACACACGTACGCACGCACACACGTACTTGAAAGTATCGCGTCAGTAAAAGATGACGACGTCGGACTCCAACAACAACGCTGCGAAGCCGACGCAGACGGCGACGGCGGAGAAGAAGCCCTCGCCCACGTCTCCCGCGTCACCCAACGCGGAGGCCTCGCCTGCGCCGCCGCCCTTCAACGAGGAGCACAGCTCCATCGTTGTTGAGGAGCAAACCGCAGCTTCCAGCGTCGCCTCTGCCTCGCCTGCTGCGACTTCGACTTCGACGTCGACCTCGGAGGAACAAAAGCGCCGTCGTGCGCTCTTCGGCAGCCGCGCCATGGCAGCCGGCGGCAAGCGTGGCGCCCTCGTGACGGACAGCAGCGCGCACGGTAGCGCAGCCTCGCACGGGCACGGCCGGCACGCGCTGACCGCCTTTGGTGCCCGCCGCGGTGGGGAGCTCGCCTCCTACATCCACCAGCGTGGAGACCTGACGTCGCAGGGGAAGTATCTGGTCGTCGGAGACGGCTTGATGGCGCCTTTTATGGCACTGTGTCTGCGCGTGCATGGTCTCGAGTGCGACCTGGCGCACCACACCTCGCAGAATGATCTGGACCGCGGCACGATCGTGCTGACGCCGTCGGTGACGCAGCTGATGGGCGATGTGCTGAACGTCTCCGTGCCGTCCGGCAGTGTGGTGGGCCGCGTGCTGACCTTCGATCACGTGGGCAACGACATGTGCGACATCGACCTCAACGAGTTTCGTGAAAAGGGCGAGAGTCCGACCTTCTTCTGCTGTGACCGGCTGAAGGTAGAGTCGGCGATGCTGTCGCTGTGTCACGTCGGCACTCACAGCTGCACCGTGCTGCCCAAGCCGCAGATCGACAAGGGCGGCCTCGAGGCCCTCGAAAACGGCGGGGTGCGGGTGCGCTTTGCCAGTGGGGTGCAGCAGGACTACCTGGGTGTGATCTGCACCGCGCGCAACCAGGACCTCGTGCCGGAGCTGACGATCACGAACGAGGAGCTGCAGCAGCGCGCCGAGAACGCGGAGAAGTACAAGAGCACGTTCAGCAAGTCGGTGCGGTGGATGGAGCTGTGTGTGCCGCCATTGCCGGAGCTGGGCAAGTTTGAGAAACGCTTCACCCCGGGCTCGCAGGAGATCGTCGAGATTTTGACCCCGCGTGATGCCAAGATGACGGTGCGGCCCACCATGATGGCGACCAAGCTCTTCTACAACGTGACGCTGTCGATTCCCGATGGCACGGCTGACCCGCGGCTGAAGAGCACGAGCACGAAGCTGTTCTGGGACGACGTGGTGATGCACTGGACGTCTGGGGTGCCGGGGTATGTGTCGCACACGATGTTCCGTCCCATGTTCACGCACCTGCAGCAGAACTTTACGAAGTCGAGCGCCCTCATCTACCGTACCCCGCTCTTCCTGATGCCGCACTGGTCGGAGGGTGGTGGCCGCGTGCTGAAGGTGGCCCACGCCGCTCACGGCTCCTGCTTCGACGCCATTGACGTCTCCGACGCGCAGGGCTTTACCGACTGCTTCACGCTGGCCCGCACCATCGCGGGTGGGGAGGACGTCGGCAACTTTCTGAAGGAGCGCCGTCTGCAGGTGATGGAGGAGATGGACCATCACTCCCGCCTGACCTACTACAGTCTGAAGGAGCGGGGACAGATGGCGTACATGATGTCCCGCTTCAACATGAAGATCCTGCGCAAGTACAAGAAGAGTTGGCGGTCTATACTGCAGAACTACGTCACACTGATGCCCAAGACTATTCCTCGGTAGAGGTTGAAAGAGAAGGGAACCTTTTCTTTTTTTGCTGGCGAAGTTGCAAGACCGCGTTGCTGAACAGTGAGGTGGATGGAAAGAGAGTGGGAGGTTGAGTTTGTTGTTATCCCTTGATGCTACGTCTCAAATTTAAAAGAATCATGATGGAAAGGGGTGTTTCTGTAAGATTAGAAGAACTCGTTTTAATTTTTTTTTTTTGTGATCCTCCACTTTTGCATGGTTGTGGTGTGATGAAGATTTGTCTTGTTTCTGTTTTTGCGAGATGATTGTTTTTGAACTTCTCAGCGCTTGCTGATCGGAGTACCTCGTTTGTGTGTTTGTTTCTGAGTCACATTTAACCAATTTTTCAATTTACAAAAACTACAAAATTTGCTGGTTTTTTTTTGCTGTTTTTAGTTCCTTTAGCTGCTCTTGGCAACAAAGCACTATTGATCTTTTTTTTCGCGGAGGTAAATGAATTGCACTTTCCACTTGATGAAGATCGTTTAAGGGCAACTTTAAATGTTGTGTGTGTGCGCGCGCGCTGCTGGCATGCCAGCACTTATCACAAGGAGAGCTTTTCAATTGCACGAACGTGATGCACACCTTTTAATCTCAAAACTCTCTTCTTCATCTTGCTTCCTCACACACGCATGTGTCAAAGCAACAACAACGAGAAAAAAAAAAAAAAGGAGTGAGCAAGCGATACCACAAAGGACAATGCCTCTCTTCTCCTCGTCTTCGGTGACCCTGCTGCGGCGCACGCAGTCGATGCTGGCCTACAACAAGTCGAGCGGGTACCGATGGAGCGCCATCCCGAAGCCTCCGCCACCGCACTACGACCGTCTCTACGGCGTACACTCGGTGCTGAACACCCTCCGCGTGGCTGCCGCGGCGTCGAAAGAGCGACGGCACCATCTGCAGAAGGAACCTGTGATAAACCAAGAAAAAGCGCCAGCGTTAGACACGCAAGTGGGTCTGAAACCCACCGCAGCTCGTCAGGACGCTGAATCGCCTGCAGCCAAGACGGCTGTTGCGGGTGTCGTGGCAGCACCTCTGCACCCCCACCGCGCGCACCTTGCGTGTTTGTATGTGCGCGACTTTAGCCTAGAAGCGGAGGAGAGAGAGAGTTTTCAGCATCGCACAAAACACGGGAAGTCGCACCACAACACCACCGCCGCCGGACACACACCGCAAAAACGCGAGAAGAAGGTGATCCCGGCGCGCTACACCGCCGTCCGCTGCATCACCGCGCTGGCTAAGTCGCTGGACGTGCCTGTTCGCTTCGTCCCGCGCAGCGAGCTGGTGCAGCTGTGTGGGGAGCGGCGGAATCAGAATATTGTCCTCGAGGCCTCCAGCTACCGCCCTCACGGCATCAAACGACTGGACGACATCTGGGCGAATACGAAGGCAAGCGTTTCTGCTTCTGGTGTTTCTACATCTACTACTGCGGGTGCTGCATCTGGAGGAAAGAAGGGTGGTAGCTATCCACAAGTGGAGCTGGTGCTCTTCCTCGAGCACATCATCGACCCTACCAACATCGGCGGCATTCTGCGCACGGCGTTCTTCTTTGGTGTGGACCACGTCATCATGAGTCGCGACTGCTCCGCCTGCACGGCTGCGGTGTCGCGCACCAGCACCGGTTTCCTCGAGCACCTCAACGTGCACCGTGCGGAGGTGCCCACGGCAGACTTTTTGAAGGCGTCGCGGCAGGCCTGGGAGACGAGTGGAGCCGACGATGGAAAAGGTCTGTTTGAGGTGGTTGCGAGTGCGGT
Organism: Crithidia thermophila; assembly: GCA_030849055.1. NCBI lineage: Eukaryota > Euglenozoa > Kinetoplastea > Trypanosomatida > Trypanosomatidae > Crithidia > Crithidia thermophila. The sequence goes on from JASAOP010002834.1 coordinate 28,466, forward strand.
GGTGGATGCGCCAAGAAAAGCAGACCGCCAAGAAAAGGTAGACGCAAAAAACAACAGTGACAGTGACAAAGGAAGTGCAGAAACAGGCTCGTCCACTCCACCAGGCGGGGCTGCTGAACTCGGCAGCGTTGTTCGAAACTCTCCACGAAAGCCAAACGTGCGTCTCTTGATGCTGGGAAACGAGGATGCTGGACTGCCCAGTGAGCTGCTGCAGTGGTGCACGCACGTCGCCCATGTTCGCTCGCCACGCCAGCTGCGCCTCCGCACCACAGCATCCACCGCGGGTCGTAGGGGCAGTGTTCACGGTGACTGCCTTGAAGCACATACATCACTTCCAGCCGCTACTGATGATGATGGTCTCGACGAAAGTTTGGAGGGGCACGACGGTGAAACAACTTCTTGCTGTCCTTCGGAGAACCTTGGTACTTCTGCTTCTGGTGCTGCTGGTGAGTCGCCACACCGCCCCCTGACAGAGGTGGAGAAGCGCGAGCACAGCCTGCAGCGCCTCGCTCGCATTCGCGAGAAGGAGGTGTCGCTGAATGTGAACACGGCCACGGCGGCACTGCTGACGTCGTTGATGGCTGTGGAGGGGGAACTGCCGCGGCATGCCTCGCTAGGGATGGTGGAGGTACGCTCCTACGAGAACTAGCGATGAAACTCGTGTTTACCATTCTTTTGACGATGGCATGGTTTTTGCTTGTTTTTTTTTTTTTTTTGTGAGCATGAGTGTAATCACACGATTTGTGCTATGCTTTTTTTATTTTCTAATTCTTCACAGTAAGTAACAACGCATACGTCCAAATCAAAAAAAAAAAGTAGAAATGAATGCAAAGTTCTTTTCATATCGTTGTCTTTTGAAATCTTTGGCGCGCATTTTTTTTCTCTTCACGATTCGAAAAAAAAAAATAACGAATTTGATCAAGTGGTACTTTTTACATTCATTTTTTTTTCAAATCTTTTCTTTCTCGTGTCCTATCGCTATCCTTCTTTTCACTTTTACCCTCACGGTTTCAGAGCCTGTCTCTGGCACTGTGGCAACAAAGTACATCCAAGAACGCCAAAAAAACAACAACGATTTTCAAATATACACGTACGAAGCAAAGTCTTCTTCCTTTTTTCTCATAGCAAAAAAAAAAATAAAAAAAAAGTTGGAGAATGACGGCGACTCCGCTGTCGCTGCGCCTGAGCGCCGCCATCGTGCGGGCCGGCAACACCGTCGGCGACGAACTCTTCCCCATTTTGGTGTGGCTGACCGTCTTCGGCGTCACCCGCGTTGCCCCCTCCGCCATCCTGCGTCTCTCCATGGCGGTGCCGCAGTCCATGGACGTCCCCCGCCTCCTGCAGTGGCGCCGCACCACCTCCGCCTCTGGCCTCTCCGCAGACGAGCTCTCCACGCGCCTCGCCGACCTGATCAACGACACCCCGTCCGGCTCCAGCAGCAGCAACGGCTATGGCGCTGCGGCGCTGCCGGATTCGCCGTCTTGGACGCGGGCACAGCATCGACTGTCGGAGACGCTCTTCTCCGTCTTTACCTACCCTCAGCGCCTCCTCACGTACGCGCTGTTCCGGCGCGATCAGCAGGCCGCCCTCCGGAGCAGCAGGGAGGGCGGCGCAGCGGCAGAGCAGCTTCGCAGTCCGCTGGTGGTGCGCCTGCTGCTGCGGCTGGTCACCAGTTTCACCGCGACGTGGGTGCACGCGAGCGGCAACATGCTCTTCGACACCGTCGTCACATACCTGAGCACGCGGCTGGGCAGCTGGAGCAGTGGCGGCGGCACGGCCGGCTTCGCGCTGGGGAACGGCGGACCTGGCCGCAGCTCGGCGACGCGGCTGAACAGCGGCTGGCGCGACCTCCTCGTCGCGTCCTGCGTGTCGACTGGTGTGAACTTTGTCCTGCAGACGTACTGGCTGGAGGCCCTCACAAGTCTCGGGGAGCTGCGCTCACTGGGCTCCCGCCGCTCCGGCAGTTCGACCACGACACATCGCACCGGTGGTGGTGGTGCTGGTGGGATAGCGACGGTGGCCACTGGAGGAGGCGGCAGCAGCGCTGAGGACCCCACCGCGAGCGCCACCCACGTCGTGCTGTCGGCGCTATCCCGTCTGGGCAGCAAGGACACGCTCTTCCGACTTGGGCGGATGCTCCTGCAGCCTCAGGTCACCTCCTCCATGACCTCCACCGCCGTTACCGAGGCAGGTCGTGTACCCTCCGTAGCCTCCGCAACAGCCGTGCCGCGACCCGTCGTGCCGGTAGGCGTGGACCCGCGCGACACCGCACCAGCTGCGCCACCGCGCGTGTACCTCTGCGGTGGCAACGGCTTCGTCTTTGCCCTCAGCGGGTTCCGCTTCACCTTCTACGGCGACGTCCAGCAGCTGACGACGGCGGCGTCGAACTGCGTGACGGATGTGCTGGATCTGCTGCTGCGGCAGGCCGGCCAGCGTGCCGCCGCGCAGCGCTACCGCAGCGGGGACACGTCCCTCGGGGGCCAGGTCTGGCACCCGCCAGCGAGTCTGCAGGCGGCGGGGCTGGCGAATCGGAACGACGTGGTAATTGCCCCCGCCGCCTCCCTGCAGCTGCTGCCGCTGTATCTGGTGAACTTCGCCGTCGGTGCCGGCGCCGGTCTTGTCTGGCGGGAGCGCCGCGCACTGCTGGCGGCTGCGCGGAAGGTGCCCGGGGTGCGCCGTGTGCTGGCGGTCGTCGCTCCGTTGCCACCGCCGCCGCTGCGGCTGCCAGACGCGTTGCAGGAGCTGACGCCGGAGTGCCACATTCTGCTCATCCACCGCTCCGGCGAGGTCGAGGTGGTCGGCGAGGACCGCGCCGCGCCGATCTTTAAGAACGACCGCCCAGCTGCTGCGGCTGCAGCTTCAACATCGCCGCCGTCGTCGTTACCGGTGTCCGCATCTGCGGAGCAACGGGAGAGCGGTGCGGATGCGGTGTGTGCGCGTGTGGTGGCGGCGCAAGATCTCTTCTGCCCGATCAAGCGCACGCTCATGTGTGACCCGGTGCAGACGGTGGACGGCTTCACGTACGACCGCGACGCGATTGAGGAGTGGCTGCGGGTGCACGACACAGCACCGCTGACGAACCTGCATCTCGACAGCGTGGCGGTGCGTGTGAACTGGACGGCACGCGGACAGGTGGAGACGTTGATGGCGCAGTACGCCGCCGCAGTGCAACCGCAGCTTGCCTAGACAAGAAGGAGAGGAGGGTGAGGTGAAAAAAAAAACATGAAACTGATCATTTCATGGTATGCTTATCATTTTATCTCCCACTGCGGCGAGTGTGTTGGGGGAACTCGCGATTTGCTCTATTTTGTTTGCCTTTTATACAGCTTTAGTCATTTTGTTCTTCTTTTCTGCTTTCCAATACTGTTTATGCGATACCAAACGTCAACTTCGTGCCTTTCGTAAGCAGACCTACCGATTCGTTACTGCACCTGAACAAAAAGATTTGTTCTGCTGTTATATTTTTTTTTTTCCTGCGCGTTTTCGCACTGTGCTATTCTAAGACTGCTCCAAAAATAACGACAAAAAAATGCGTCTATCTATGTACAGCAAAAAACGCCATTCAAAACTCTTCTGCCCATTGCATTGCTCAGCAGAGCGTAGATGAGTTGCCTCTCATCGCGATACGGAGAAGTGATTCTCTGCACAGCAGAATTGAAAGAGGAGCTTTATAAAATGTTTGTTTGACTGGTTGCTTGCACTACCGGCAATAGGGCATTGGGTTTTTTTCTTTCTCACTGTGAATTAGGAAACTGCCTCATGATACACTCTTCTTCACTTCTTTTTTTTTTTCTCCTCCCCTGATTCTTGCTTTCTATGCTTCAGTAGCAAGCACGACGGGATTCGTCGCATCTTTTGCTTCGCTGCTGTTTTTTTTCCCCCTATCAGTAATCTTGTTTACTACACTCTATACGTAAAAACTGCTTTTCAATCTTTTCTTTTATTTACTCATCCTATTCCTTCTGCGTCATTTCGTGTGACTCCATGTAGAATTGCTGGTTTTGTTTGCAATTTCGAATTGTACTTTTCTTTTGACTTTATTCAAACATTTTTTTTCTATATAGCTATCTTCTTTTGACTAAAATAGTTTTTCATTTGTTTCGACTTGTTTGTGCAACGTCGACCTTTGACACTACAACTTGAGTGTCTGCATACGTCAATTGCACAATTATCTTCTTTTTCCCCCTGCTTCTTTTCTTTTTCCGCTATCAATACAAAGCCTCCTTTTTCTCTTTTTTTTTTTCCTGATGTGCATCACATACAAGTATCAGTAGCAGGCGTTACTTTTTTTTTTCATCTTTGTTTCCAAAGTAGGTGTTTTGTAAAAAAAAAAACATGTCTTCGTCACGTCTGTCCTCACGTTCTGGCGCAGCGACGCACGCAACGCTGTCATCGTCTCCCGTGCAAACCTCTGCATCATTTCCTTTCACCAGCAACAACGCGAAAAAACATCCGTCCCAGCAGTATTCAAGTACACTAACGTATGCTTCGCTGACAGCCATAATCCACTATCTACCCTGCAACGGTGCAGTGTACAACGTCAGCAGCGCAGTATCAACGTCAGTTCACCGGGGGGAATCCGCTGCTACAGCTGATGGACTCCCGTCTGGCGAGCTGTTTGTGAGTGCAGAGGAGCTTCTTCTTCGAGCTGCACAGCCGCCCTCTGCAACGCTTAGCTCGCCCCTATCCAATGGCACTGCTGCAACATATGCGGAGTCGCGTGCCATCGCAACGCGTCCGCTGGCGCTGCTGGCCGCCTCTGCGCAGTGTCGACGTGCGCTGGAGGAACATGTGGTAGGTGGGTGTGTCTTGACGCCGCAGCGGTCTCTGATCCTGCAGGTGCGTCGCCGTGAAGTTCTTCAGCCAGCAGCAGCGGCCCTTGCCTCTTCCTCACAACAAGGGTGCTATCTAACGCCATCCACAACTCACAAAGAGGGCAAACGTGAAGGCGGACACCGCAAGCACCGAGGGGAAGCCTCCCGCCCACGAACTCGCTCACCCAGTGCGTTTGCGGCGACGCGCGTCGTGGCGGAAGCGTCGCAGCAGCTCGTTGTCACGTCAGTCAACGTGCAGGTCAGCGCATTGCCGTTTCAACGCGTACCGTCGCAGTCGCCAACGCGGTCGCCGGCGCAGCGTCCGCAGTCGGCGCGTGTGGGCCCGCTGCGATCGCCGCGGCACGTGCTCGTCGGATCGCCGCTGCCTCCCCTCACTCTGACACCCCAGGAAGCGCCGCATCCGCCACCACCACCACCACCACTTTCCACCACGTCAACGACGCCAACACAGCAAACACGGCCACGGGTGAGCGCATCGTCTGCAGGACAGCCGAGACACTCTCTATCCAAGTCGGTGGATCTGTCTTCTCTGCACTCAGCGCCAGTGATTTCCGTGGCAACAGCATCAGCGACGCGTTCTCCAGTGCTGCTGAGTCGCCGTGCTCCCGTGACGGCGCTGGTGAAAAAATCCCCGACGACGACCGCTGCCGCCGCTGCTGCACCGTCACCACCCTCGGTGCTGCCGACGCCACCGCTTGCCAACCCATCCACCGGCGCACGGGCTGTGAGCGCCACAGCTGGGCAGCGAGGGGACAACGACACTCACGAGACAAGAACAAGAGAGGGTGGTAGTAGTGGTGGTGGTAATTTATCCCCGCCGCTCCGGCCCACGCAGTTCCCATCGCTGAGTCCGCGCATGCTGCTTCCTCCTGCAACAGCGAATACAGCGATGACGTGTGTTCGGGCCTCGTCGTCGCACACATCCGCGTCTTCTCCGCCGTCGTCCCCCGCCACGTCGTCCGTGCCGTTGCTGACGTCTCCGGCGCTGCGGGCGCTGTACTACGCGCTTTGGTGGGTGAAGCGCGGTCCGCTGCCGGTGGCGCTGAGTCTGCTGCACTACTCTGAGGCTGATCTACATGCGCTGTGGCAGGTGCTACGGGAGGACGGGGAAGGCGAGAACGAGGGGGAGGAGGAGCCTCTCACAAGGAACCTCGCAAGTCCTCCGCAGCTTTTTGAAGATGAGAAGCGTCAATGTGGCGGAGATCAATTCGGTCAGATGGCACCGAATGATGAGCGAGGCAACGGAAGCTCATCCTCACTACCGATGCCTCCACCATCTCGTGCACCAGCAGCAGCAGCGACAGCAACCCCACCATCACCACAAAGGAACCTGTCTTCAGTGCGGTCACCACGGAGAGGTACCGACGGCGTCGTGGCGCTGCCGTCCCCTGTCACGGAGCTCTACGTGCACGGACGGGCCGCCAACGCCGCCGTGGCAGCTTTCCTCCCCGCTCACCCGGAAGTGCGTGCGTTGCGCCTCACCCACGCCACCCTCTCCGAGACGCAGCTGCACGACCTGGCCCGGTACTGCCCGGACGTGACGCAGCTCTCTCTCGCCATGAACGCGGAGCTGCGGGGCACCTCGTTTCTCTGTCCTACGCCATCGGAGACCTCGTCCGTGGCCACGACGGCCACCACCACCGCAACAACGATAGCCACAACAGTGCTGACGGCGGCACCACCGCAGCTGCCGATACCACCGTCCCCGCTCTGTGACACGCACGCACCGCGTTTCTCCTCTTCAACACTGCGTAATTCCCAAACAGAGAGGTTACCACAACCGCAGCATCAGCAACCGTCACCGCAACAGCGGCGGAGTGTGGAGGAGGCAGCGGCTCCAAATGTGTCCGCTGCGACTTTGGCATCTACCACCGTGGAGACGTCGTTGAACGGGCGCCGTGGTGGGCTGCCGCAGCCGCCTCCGCTGGAGTCGCTCACACAACGCCGTTCCTCTCGGTCACCACCGTTAGCAGATGCTCCGGTTATATTCGTGAATGCCGATCGTGGCGGCCATGACAACACGACAGCCTCTGCAGCGGGAGTGTGTGCGATGGACGGCGAAGACGAAAACGACGCGGTGGCGGACAGCGTACGAGGTAACGTGCCCAGCAGCTGCTCCGACGCCGCAGACGGCACGGTGCACAGTCGCAGCACCCAGCCACCACCACTACTACCTGCCACAGGATCAGTAACGCCAGCACTACCACAACAGCAGCAACACGCATACGCGGCATCACCGCGGCAGCCGTCGTACGATGTGCTGCAGAACAGCCAGCTCGACCTCTTCGCTGCCGAGGAGGAAGGCGAGGCGGAGATGCGGCTGTCGCTGTGGCAGGCCGCGCAGACCGACGCAGCAGAGCGCCGGCAGGCCGTTTTTATCCTCCGGCCAAGCGACGTGACGCTGGGGGACAGCGCCGGCAGCGCGAAGCGGGAGGGGCACGTCCGCCCTCGCACCGCGCATCCGGCACTGAACTTCACCCCTGTGCCGCCACACACGGGAAATGAAGCTGCGGCAGCCGCGGCGGCAACGTCACGAACGGCAAAGGCGGAGATTTCGGTCGGTCATTCGCTGCTGTCGCCGCTGCGTTTGGTGTCGAGCCCGCGTGGCGACGACGTCGATGGCGGCTCCACCGCCACGGCGAACTTCACCGACGCGACGGCACCGCGGCTGCGTTCTGTGTCGACGTCCACGCAGCACACCGACCCCGTGCACTCGTCTGCGCCGCCACCCGAGACGAGTATCGAGGCCGCCCTGACAGATACCCGCGATGCCTTACCTTCGACCACTTCTCCTCCTCTTATTCCTCCTTCTGCTGCTGCGACGGTGATTTGTTGTGCCGAGCAGGCCAGGTTCAAGGAAAGTGTGGGGAGCGTCGATGTGAAGAAGAAGGAGAAGCATCGCCATGGGGACGCCAAGACGTCTTCTGTGTTGTCGTCTTCGTCCTCTGCCCTGCGCACGCGCCCACGTCGTCACACGCACTGGGCGGACACACTCATAGACCTCGACCTCTCCTACACGCACGTGCGGAACGAGGATGCCGCGCGGGATGTGCCGCGGCTGCGCGCACTGAGGCGCCTGTCACTGGAGGGCTGCCTGCACCTCACCCACGTGCGGTGGCTGCCCGAGGTGGCCAACTTGCGGGAGTTAAACCTTTCTTTTTCTTCTGTGCAGGGTGCCGCGCTGTTTCCCTTGGGTCGTTGCCGGCAGCTCACGTGGCTGAAGCTGGAAGGGTGCGCCTCCTTCACGAGTGTCGATCAGCTGTGGTGTGACCCCACGGTGACCGGTACATCAGGGGCAACGGATACACAAGTGGGGGTGGCGACGTCAAACACGTCTGCGGCTGCCCGCACCACGGCTGCTGTGGTACGTCATCAGACCCGCGGAGGCATTCCGGCCATCACGGTGCTGCCGCCGGCCCTCAACACGGCTGCTCCCACGACGGGAGTCGGCGCAGCAGACGCAGACAACGAAGACCAGCACCGCGGAGGTGAGGCAAGGGTCGATGCACGTCGTCAGACCGGTGACGTGTCTTCCCACACCTCGCCAACATCGCCGGCACAGCTGTCGCCTTCTATCTCCACCTTTGATGCTGCCGCTGCTGCCACTGTCGATTCTGTGCCGCTGCTCAACAGTCTCCGCACTCTCATCGCCACCAGCACAGGGCTCACCGACGCCGGCCTGCAGTCACTGCCGCTCCTAGCGAGTCTCGAGTGTCTCTTCCTCAATGGCTGCGCTGGTGTGTCGAATGTGAACGTCGCGGCGCAGCTGGCGTCCCTGCAGGCACTCGATGCTAGCCGGACTGCCGTGACGACAGACGGCCTGGCCGCACTCCGCCACTCCCGCACACTGCAGCTGCTGCGCCTGCAGGAGTGTCTAGCTCTCACTCAGCTGCCATCCTTCTTTGTGGAATCGAACCGTTCCCGCACCTCAGCAGGCCTTCAGACAGGCGTCGGTGCGGCGTGTGGTGTTGGGCGAAGTCGATCGGCGTTGCCGGCCGGCAGCGTGCTGCGCGTGCTGGACGTGTCGTCATGCACCAACCTGGTGAGTGGCGGTGTGGATGGCTTGGTAGCGGACTCGCTGTCAATGCAGCTGCGCGACGCCGCCACTGCTGCCGCTGCCGGGGATGCTCGCGGGAACAACGAAACACGCCCACGCGCCACACAACTAGGCGCTGTGGCGTCTGCGGACAGTACGAACAACGCTTCCAGCTTGCGTGCTTCGATGGCGGCCCCAGCGGTGTTTCCGCAGCTGCGTCATCTCATTCTGCGTTCGTGCGACGCCGTAGCGCAGCTCTACTCTCTTCGCTGTTTTCCGCACGTGGTGGAGCTGGACCTCTACCACACTAACGTCGATGACGCAACCCTGACAGCCGCGCTGGCCTCGTGGCGGTGTCTGGAGGTGCTCAACGTTGCCAGCACGAAGGTCTGCACGTTGGCTGCCTGGAATGAACCCGCCGCGTCAGCTATTTGCGGAAAAGATTCCGAACACAAGAGCGCGGAGACCTTACATGCACCGCGTAGCGACCGCGATGGCCTGCGCGGGCAGTCACGATTGCCGGCCTTTGCGGCCACGCTGCGTGTTCTGATCCTCTCCAACACGGAGGTCACGTCAGCTGGGCTGGCGGTGCTGCGCTGCTTCCCGCGTCTCGAGGTCCTGCAGCTCTCCAACTGTCACCTGCTTACGTCGCTGGACTTTCTGCCCTTGCTGGAGAACCGCAACACAAAGGGCGGAGCGGGAAAACGACGAACGGCGCTGCGGGAGCTGACTGTCACCGAGGCAGCGGACCTCGTCAACGAGCAGGCTTTTCCTTACCTGGCGATGTGCCCGGGTCTGCGCACACTGTCGCTGGTAGGGTGCACCCAGCTGGGCAGCGGAGGGCAGGCGTGGTCGGCGTCGCCACCTTTCTTGCCGCTCATCAGCACGGCCGTCCCTCCGTCGTCGACGTCGCAGCGTACCTCGTCGCACTCTCCGGCCTCTGCTGCACCCGCAAAACCAATTTTGAAAAGCAAAGGTGTTGTGGGTGTGTCTGTGCTGCGCGGCATGGATGGCCTCGTTGACCTGAATCTGTCGCGCACTGCTGTCGCCCAAAGCGATTTGCGCGCTCTTTTTGTGGAAAGCGTAAATGATGGCAACAGCGACGATGGACTTCACTATTCGCCTGCTGGACTCAACGCGGCTCGTGCATCGGCACGTCTGAATCTGCTGTCCAGCAGCACGGGCACTTCTGGAGCTGTGAGTGGTCTGGCTGCTGCTGTTGCTGCTGCGGCCACGAGCGCATCGACGGCACCATCGGCGAGTTTAACAGCGACCGCGAGCTCCAACACCAATGCAGGCAAAGAGATGCAAGCAGGGTCGACGTCTGCCGCCCCGCTAACGCGCTCGCGCTGGTCCTTGCAGCGGCTGTGGCTTCGCGGATGTCGCTATCTAAACGAGGAGGATCTCTTAGCAGCGGCGGAGACTGGCTGTACCGATGATGGGGATCGTGATGAGCACGCAATGCGTGCGCTCGCGTCAATCCGCGAGGTGTATCTGAGTCATGGGCGGTATGGCTCCGCCGTATTAAGTAGTCTGCTGCTGTAAAAAAAAAAATACGAAATGGACAACTACGAGTTTAAAGCCTTAACATTTAAGGTTGTTATCGCAAAAATTCCTTTCTCCCGAAGGCCCAAAGAAAGAAAAAGCGAAGCAACACCAAGAAAAACCATGTTCTGAGTAGTCGATGCTCTGCCGCAGCTATGGGCCGTTGTAGAAACCCCTTGACATCCTCTGTAGTTACATCAAGGTTTTTTTTTTTTTTTTTTGAGAACATCGCATTATCAATTATTCCCTCTCAAATCCAGTCCTTTTTCTTTCCTCCTCCTTTCTCTTTCTCTGCCTTTCTTTATTTTACTGCTTTTTTAAATCTGATTTTTCACATCTTTTAGCTTTTGCACTACGGTAACACTTTTTTCTACTATTTTTTTTTCATTTCAAACTCCTCTGCGAGCTGCTTTGTCAGCATCTTCTTCACAGCAACCACTAATCTTTACTCAGTACTCGACGCCCGGACCTTTCACCGGTATTGCGAAACAAGGTGAGGGAGATAGTAATTTTTGTGCCACAACCAAATCGACAGTAAATTGCAGCAGCAATGAGCAGTCAGTCAGCATCCGCGGACTCGTCGCCGAATGTCAGCTCCGCCACATCCGGCAGCACGTCGCAGCAGGCGAACAATCTGACCCGCAACCTGATCCTCGGCATTCCCAAAGAGGGCCTGGCGGCCAACAGCCCGGAGGCGGCGGACCTGCAGGCGGCCGAGGCGTTTGTCAGCGACATCCAGCAGGAGATTATGGCGTACGACATCGCCAATGCGAAAGCGATGGAGGCGTACGCTACCAAGTGGTGGAGCAAGGTGCCTTTCTTTGGCCGGCACGCCAAACGCGCCCTCGAGTACGAGGCAGCGACCGCGGAAGCAGCGAAGAAAACTGCTGCGGCTGCGGATTCCTCGACGGCGAGCACAGAAGGGGTTGCGGCAGGCCAGGCGGCTTCTGGCCCCTCCGGTGGTCTGCACCTCTCGCCAGAGGAGGCGGCGGCGGCGATGCAGGTCGGGGGCACCTACTTACACAAGCAAACCTCGCAGACCTCGCGCGGGTTCAAGGTGGAGCGGACGTCCGCCATCGACCCAACGCACCTTTCCCAGCTGGCGCACAAGGAGGCCGGTGCGGGGGCGACGGTGGCACCACCACCGCCGAAGTTCAACTCGTGGCTTTTCCGACGACAACACCCGGGCTGGGTGCCGCTGATGCAGCGCTGGTGGGTGCCGTGGCTGTGCGTGGGCAGCATTGCGCTCATCTGGACCCCCGATGTGTGGAAGCTGCGCTGCCTGTACATCTGCGACCACCAGTACGCGCTGTTCCGGCAGACGATCCACAAGGCATACTGGCGTGCCACGATGAGCAAGGAGGACTACGAAGCGCTGATGGCGGACATCGAGGCGCAGCGGCCGTCGAAGGTGTCCGCGACCAACTGCCCTTTCGAGTAGAAAAGCAAGGTTGACCAATTTTTTTTTTCACTTTCTCTTCTAGTGAATTGTAAAAACCTATTTTTGTGATACGTGACCAACAACAAAAAAACAATTGTGCTTATTGTCGGGATGCAACACCTCACTTTAAGTGGATTCTCGAAGGAACGCTGCTGGCACGCGTTGCTTTGCCTTTTCAGGTGCTCACGTTTGGTTTTGGTACAATTACAGTCTTCTCGCAGCCGACGGGCCCTTTTTTTTTTCTTCCTCTTTGATTTCCAATGAAGTTCCCTTTTTTTATTTTTAAATCTCTCTCGGGATGTGGGAAGAGCTGCTTTTTTCCCCCTTTTGGGTTGTTCTTGTTGCTGTGCGTTGCGTGCTTGCGGCACCTTGTCTTTTCTGTGTCTTGATGGTCAAGTCGCTGTGTTTGGCGCGTTGTTTGTAGTCCTGATGACTGTTCTTCCTCACATCAAATCTTCTTTTCTTTCCAAATTAAGCCTTATCTATTTTCTATTTCAATTCATTTTTGAAAAAGGTATAACTTGAGTGTTCTATCAACAGCTTCTTGTTGCTCAAGCAGCTTGCTAGCAGCAACCATCCTGAGTAATTGGTGTTTGCCGAAATGAATCTGGCACGCTGCATGTTGATACTTGAAGGAACTGCCATGCGAATAGTGAGCTCTCCATCAAACGCCGTGCAATGTACAACCTCTATCTGTACTTGTTGTCTTAAGAGAATGAGCAATCTCAAAACGACCCGGTTACGAAGGCTAAACCACACTTTTTGGAAAAGCAACCACGACATCAGACTCTATTCTAATGCGTTTTCCACTGTCTTATCTCCTGCTTCTCCATCTTTCAAATACTTGCAGCAAAACTCTGCGCGCTGAAACGCACTGCGTCCACACTCACTCAATTTTTTTTTTTTGCCTTTTGTTGCCGTTTCTTCTCTTCTTACCTGCCATCGATCACTCGCATCGAACGATTGTGAGCAATTCATAATTACCTACTTACAGTTCATTGGTGTAAACTTAGTGCGTCACCTTCCCTCTCAATTTTTGTTGAAACTCTTTACATTTATAGATCTATTACAGTGGTTACGCATAGCATGTCCAGCCAAGTGGACGATAGCGCATTTGACGCGCAGTCTCCTACAACCGCTACAGAAGAAAACGCAGCTGAACAACCGCTGGTAGACAGGGAGGTCAACTTAAGTGTCGATGTCGCAGGTGCCAGCTCCCCACGGAACAACACAACAGCAGCAGCAGCAGAGGGAGCAACAGCTGGACCCGCAACAAGTGCGGCAGAGGCTGCTTGTGTTTCCGTTGACACGCCTCAAGACACAGCTGTTGCCCCCGCACCCACTGCAGGACCTCTCGCGGCCGCGGCGCAGGGTGCGATAGACCAGCAACAAGTGGACGTGAAAGAAAACGAGGAGGATCGTTCTGCCACGAGGGTCGGCGCAGACGCAGGCGCGGATAGGGTCGCACCCAACCCCGCTCCTTTCGACCCGCACGTGGAAGCTCCGGTGATGCTGCCCAGCGACGACGCGGCAGTAACAGTCGCATCGGTTGTGTCAGCAGAAGTTGACGTGCAGTCGCCCACCGCCTTCTCCGCTCCTCCAGACGAAGCTGGGGCTGCCGTGTCCGCCGCCGTTGCCCAGACAATCGACGACGCCTCTGCAGCGTTGGGTGGAGCTGAGGCTCCCCTTATCACCAACGCCACCACCGCAACGACTACTGCGGCGGCGGTCGAGGACGCTGCCGCACCGGTGCCACCGCGGCAGGCGGAGTTTGAGGCGCTCAACACTCAGGTAGCCGCCGCAGAGGCCATGGAGACGCACGCGTGGGTGATCGACTTTGGCGACTCAAAGGCGAAGCCGAAGCGTAAGATGACGAAAAAGGAGAAGGACGCGATTAAAGAGTCTCGACTGCGCAGTCAGGCAAACGCTAACACCACCACAGCAGCAGCAGCAGCAGCAGCACCTTCCACAAAGCCGCTTGTTGCGGGTGATGGTGGTGGTGGGCTTGGTGCGGATAGCGAAGGCAACGCCGTCGTGTCGCAGGAGGGCACGGGTGCGTCGTCCGCCTTGCAGGTGGTGCAGCTGGACGGCCTCGCTGATCGCGCAGCGCTGATCCCGACGGACCTGACAACCACCCGCGCGGATCTGGAAGCACGCCTTGTGCTGCGGCTGCCGCGGTTTCTGTGCGTCAACAAGCAGTACCCGCGTGGCTGCGGTATTGCCTCGCTGACCTCCGTCTACAACTACCTGTACAGCTGGCTGGGCGAGAGCGCTGTGGGGGCGAAGAGGGCCCCGCACTCCCAGGAGGAGATCATGTCCATCCTCGGCTTTGAACCACCGTTTGGCGAAATTGCGTGGGGCCCCTTCACCGGCAACGCCACCCTGATCCGCTGGTTCCACGCCTTAAACCGCCACTTCGGCCTCCGCGGCAAGGCGTACATTTTGTACAAAGTGCACGGGAGCGGCAAGACAACGCACCTGTACCCCGACAACGCCGCCGCGCTGACCGCCGTGAAGGCCGCGCTGCGCGACCCGCACTGCGCGCTCATCTACCACTGCCACAACCACTACATGGTCCCCATCGGCTACCAGGAGATCCCGCAGGCGCAGACCGACTTTTTGAAGCCGACGGTGCCGTCGAGCAGCTGCGACACGACCCTTTTTATTGGCGAGGTGAGCCGCGGCCGGCACGAGGCGATGTACGCGCGCAAGTGGGAGCAGATCGTCAAAGATTTGGAGTGCAAGTCGCCCTTCTTCTACAACATCCGACACCCGGAGCAAGGCGTGCAGCGGCGGGAGCCGAAGAAGAAAAAGGCGGCGACGACGGAGAGCGCGGCAGCTCCGCCAGACGCGGCCGCACAGACCCACACAAAGGGTGGTGATGGTGCAGGGCAAGATGAAATGGGAGAGGCGGCGGCGGCGTGTGCAAGCGCGGCGCTGACGCCGCCCACGACGCTGTTCATTCCAATGCCAGCGTCGCTGCGTGGGGCGGAGGCGAGAGCTGAGGCGGAGACGGCGGAGGAGGTCGCGGCGTTTTCTGTGGAGGATGCGAATGCTGGGAAGAGTCAAGTCGAGGCGGCGGAGGCGTTGCAGGCATTGCCCACTACTCCCACCACCACCACCACAGACGCCGCAACACGCACAGTAACGGGTGGTAGAAACCCCGCTACACCCCCTATAGAGGGGGGAGAAAGTCAGAAGGTGCCGTCTTCGGAGGCACCCACACAACAGAGTGCTACAGCTGCTCGCGCGGTGTCTGAGGAAGGCGCGGATGTTACCGCACGGCGCTCTGCGGAACCACCCGAGCCGCCTGCCAGTCCCGTTACTCTTGATGCGCCACACTTGTGCAGTCCTCGAGAAGGTGCATCTCTGCAAAACACAGAGGGCGGGGAGAGGCAGAGAGGAGCCGAAGGGTCATCTGCGGACGCGGCAGTAGCAGCAGCAGCAGCATCTAGTGCACCTCCGCCTCCAGTCACGGCGGCGACAAAAGCAGCGAAGGCGCAGCCGACGACGACGGCAGCCGCTGCTCCTGCACCGCCCAAAAAGGAGCGGGGCAACCTGCACTGTTTTATCATCTTCCGCAACGACATGGTGGAGGAGCGCCTTGAGCGGTATGAGGATGCCCCGACGATGCGATCAGCGCGAGGCTTCGGCGCCTCTGCGTCCTCTTCCAGCAGCGAGGGGAGCTCGAGCAGTGATGAAGATGACGTGTAGGAGCGAAGAACGACAGGTGCTTTTCAGCGCTGTAGGTGTGAAGTTTTTTTTTTCTTCGGCTGCGGAACGCCTTTTTGCAAGATTTCAAAGACTTTTTTCTCTTTTTTCATCCTTTTCAGCTACAAAAATCTATCTCAAAAAGCACTTTTTTCTCGATTTTCTAATGCTTTCTGTCGCTTTGATTACCGCGATGTTCCCCCTACTTATCATTTTTTTTTTTACTGCTTTGCGTCTATGCGCGCAAAAACCTCACTTTATACACTCTCGCGTACATACCTTAGATTTCAGATTGCCTCGAAATTTGTATTTTAAGAAAAATTTGTTCTGCAAGTGAACTTACTTTCACACTGGCCAGCCTCGTTCGCCTTCGCACCATTTAACGTAAGGTTGTCGCACTATGTGCAGGGGGCAGCAGGAACAACAATCGAAAAAAAAGGTTTTCACGTAACGCTTCTCCATCCTTTTTTTTCCTTTTCGTTACTGTAGTGCATTATCATTAAAGGACGAAAGAGATGCACTTTACGCCTTGATACAGATACAGCAACATAGAGTGCATCTTCATTCTCTTTCTCTCTCTCTCTTTTCCTCCTTCTTCTACCTATTTCTCCTCTTCGTTTCATTGACTTTACCCTTTTAGGTGCGGTGAGGACTTTTCTTTTCCGCTTCTTTTTTTTCTTTTTCAAAGCTGCTCTTGGTAGCCCATCCTTTTTTTTTTTTCTACGCTTCTTTCTCGGTTGTTTCCTGTACCCTTCTATTTTTGTTTGCTATTCTGCTTGTAGAAAAGACTAACCAGTATATCGAACTCCTCGTTTGACTATTTTTCTCCTTGTTTACCAATAGATCGCCGTCTGAGAGTGTCTTCCTCCCTCTCTCTTAGCCTCTCCTACAAAAACCCCTTTGCTCCAATTAGTTTATTATTATTATTTCTAGAAGCAAAAAAAGAAAAAAGGCAGAGATAATGAATCCGGAGCGTCGGCGCCAAGTGCGCAACGCCCGCTCCCGTCGCCGCGCCGGGCGGCAGGACGACGCCTCCGCCGGCAACTCCGCCGCGGCCACCCCGCGACCGCAGGACAGCAGCCGCTCGCCGCCGCCGCCGCCGGGTGGCACATCGGCCCCCGCCGCCCCGTCGAACCGCCGCGCCGCCACCGCCGTCCGCGATGAGGCGCAGCGGCTCTCCCAGCGCATGCAGCAGCAGCGGCAGGACAAGACCCGCGCCGACCAGCTTCTCTCGCAGCGCGAGGCGATGATACAGGAGCGCTACGCCCCAGGCACGACGGCACCGCCGCTGCCGCGTGGGGCAACGCCGCAGCAGCAGCAGCAGGCCGCCGCCGCCGCCCTCGCCGCTGCCGCCTCCTTCGACAAGGACGAGCTACTCGCCAACTTGATCGGCGACAATAAGGCAAACTTTCTCAAGCTGGACCACGACCTGACCGAGGACCACACCATCGCAACGCAGCGGCTGCACAACTCCGTCTTTGCCCACGCCAACAGCTTCCTGCTGCTCTTCCGCGACGTTGACCGCGCCAGCGATCTGGTGGAGGCGCTGAAGGCGAATGTGCAGGGCACCAAGGCCGCCATCTCCAGCATCAGCAAGTACTCCTCCGCGAACATCACCACCAATTCTGCGGCTTCGGGTGGTGGTGGTAGTGGCGCGAAGGCGGGCGCTGGCATGACCGACGCGCGCGCCAACGTCTTCAGCTCCGCGCTGAGCAGCACGCTGGGCGAAGGGGATCCGCGGCGGCTGTCACGGCCCAGCCTCGTCTCCCGCCGCATCACGCACCGCTACACCAGCGGCAGCACCGACGCCGTCGGCGACGACGCGTGGCTGGCCAACAACGACAGCACCAGCAAGAAGACGCCGGCTGGCGCCTCCTCGACCAAGGCCACGACGTGGGCATCCACCATCCAGCGAAGCGGCGTGGACGGGGCAGCTGCCGTGGCGGGTAATGGTGGTGGTGGTGGTAGCGGTAGTGCCGGTGCGGCCCCCTCCGCTTCTGCCAACGCGGGAAGTCTCGACGATGGCGGTGCGGCGGATGCGGCGTCGGTCAGCTCCGGCGCCACGCGGCCGACGACGCGCGGCCTCAACGTCTCGTCGGTGCGGCAATGGCGCTACACCATCGGCCTCGCCAGTGCCTCCCCGGCCACCACCGCCGCCGCCGTGGCCTCCGCCAGCAGCGCCGACCGGGCGGAGGCGCGCGGTGGTGGTGGCGGTGGCAACAGCAGCGTCGCCGGCAGCCGGAAGCTGCGCTCTGCCGGCGACAAGGCGGCGAGCGGTGGCGCGACCACGGCGGCGGGCAAGGCGGAGAAGGAGGCGATGGAGACGATGAACTTTGTGGAGATCGTGCGGGAGGAGGTGAGTCAGCTGCTGACGGAGCGGCGCCACGTCGACGCGGCGGAGCTGCTGTACCGCCTCGCTGATGAGGCGACCAAGAAAGGGTGCCTGCCGTTTCTGCTGGACCTGGAAGCGGCACTTGTTGGCAGCGTGATCACCAACGTCGTGAAGATCCCCGTGACGCCGATGTTTGTGGAGAGCCTGCACATCCCGCTGGTGCAGCTGCTGCTGCGCTTTGGCCGCTCCCGCAGCGCGGCGGCGGTGTACCTGTCGATGCAGACGCCGTGGCTGCACAGCGAGGTGCAAAAACTGCAGTCCCGCGTCAACCCGCAGTACGCCAGCCTCATCGCGGTCGACTATCTCGTGCGTGTCACGCGGGCGACGGTGCGGCGTCAGCACACGCTCGGCCTCGAGCTGGAGAGCGCGAAGCCGTACATGGCGGACACCGCGGTGCTGAGCAACACGGTGGTGCTCGGCAAAGACGACGCAAAGCGGAAGCCGGCGGGGACGGCGTCAGGGAAGGCGGGAGGCAGCAGCAGCGCCAAGAACGCCGCGGCGAGCTCCGCGCAGGCGGGCAAGCTGATCCCGCCGAACTCCGCGGCGCTGCTGTGGGTGCGGCGCAACGTCGAGCGCTTTGCCTGCGACGTGCTCGCCACGCATCTGCTGAGCTTCGGCACCGGCACCGACGGCGGCGACCCAACCCGCATTCGCCAGGCAGCGCAGATGATCTCGCAGACCTCGCGGGTGATGCAGGCGCTGAGCGCCGACGGCTTTGCGGGCTGCGACACGCTTATTTTGCGCCAGCTGACGCCGAGCCTGGTCATCCTCGAAGATGACTTCACCCGGCTCACGGGCGAGCATATGGAGCACGGCGGGCGCGCCATGATGGAGCAGCTCATCATGGGCAGCCTCATGTTCTACGAAATCCACGAGTCCAACGCCACGGCCATCACCTCGGCCGCGGAGGCCACGGCGGCGTACGCGGCAGCCGTCGAGAACTTCGCCAAGGCGCAGGCGCAGCCCGAGGCACAGGCCGCCGCCGCCGCCGAGGCCAGAAAGAAAGGCGTCAGCGCCGGAGACCCGTCCGCATCAAAGCTGCCTCCGCGGCCGGCGCCTCCGCGCATCAACGCCCCCTACACGCCGTCCAAGTGCGACGACGTCGCCCGCAAGGTGCGTGTGCGGTGTCAGGAACTCGTGCAGGTGTTGCGCACGCTGCCGCTGTCCGGGCACTCGCTGCTCATCCAGCTGTTGCTGGCGCCGGCGTCGTCGTCGCTCTTCAGCGTCACCAGCGCCGGCACCGCGACAAGCTCGTCCTCCCCACCGCCGAGCGCCACGTCGCGTCGCGTGGGGCCATCGCAGCAGTCCTCGGCGTCTGCCGCGGCTGGCGGTGGTGGTGCACGTGCGGCGGCAGCGGCGGCGGCGCGTGGTGCCTCCCTGCCGCCCGGCAAACTGCCGTCGTCGTCGTCGGCGGCGCTGACGGCGCTTCTCTTTACCTCCGCTGCCCCGCCGCCGCCGCTGCCGGCGGAGCTCTTCCGCTTTCTGCGCTACGCCAACGGCTGCTCCAGCACGCAGGTCCGCCTGCTGCAGTCCCTCTGCGGCTACATCGCGGCGCTGACCGGGACGGCGCACCTGCCAGCCGAGGTGGTGGCGTCCGCCATGGCGCAGGAGCAGGAGAGCGCCAACTCCGCCGCGGCGACGGCCATGCGTGCGCAGCAAATGGAGTGTGTGTCGTACCTGCTGACGAGTGCCATGGTGACGGAGTCCATCGACGTGGTGCTGTGCAACCTCTTCACGACGAAGATGCTGTGCCTGCTGCGGCAGCGCCGCGCGCTCGTGCGGTTCCTCTCCTCAGACGCCTTCCTGTCGCACCAGCGGCGCGTCTTTCCTCCGCCGACGGGCAACAAGGCCAGCGCCATCTCGGACAAGCCGTTCTTTTCCGATCCGGTAAAGGCGCCGGCGTGGGTGCTCGACGGCACGCTGGCGCTCCTCTCCGACGTGCTGGGAATGGGCGTGTGGATTTCGTACTTCACCCGCGGCGGCGCCATGTCGCACATGCTGGCCGACGCTGAGTTCGGCTTCCGCACGCAGCACCTGGAGCGGGTGCAGCGCGAAATTCCGCGCCTCGTGCAGGGGTGGATGTGCGCGACGCTGCTGCTGAGCAGCGACGTGACGCACGCCAACGCGGTGCTCGTGCCACCGAAACGCACCGCTGCCGCATCCAGCGCCACCACCACCACCACCGCACGCGCACCACCGCCGTCGGCGAGCCCGCTGCTCGCCCCGCAGCAAAGCGTCCTCTTCGGGTCGCGACCGCCGGAGCGCAGCTTTGGCGGCAACGGGGTCAGCAGCAGCAGCTTCTCGCCCACCACGTCGACAGCCAATCGCATCGTCAGCAACATGTCCTTCACGGCCGTCGCCGCCGCCGCCACGGCCGCCGCCGCGCAGGCCTCGTCGAGCTCGCCAACGCGGCGCGACGGCAGAGATGGAGTCGACACGGCGGCGGTGCTGCTGTCGATTCCGGTCACTAACGGCACCGGCACCGCGGGCGGGGGAGCGCCGACCAGCGACGCTGCGTCCGCCACGCCAGCCTTCTTCACGGACGCCGGGGTGAAGGAGGAGCGCCTGCTCAAATTTGTCATGACGCTGCTCGACCGCAAGTACCGCACGCCGGCCGGCTTCACGGTGCACCGGTACGTCGTCGACTCCGCCACGACGGTGGACAGCGCCACCGGGGCGCCGTGCGGGGTGTGGGCGGTGCGGCGCCGTCTGGCCAGCTACCCGGAGTTCCCCATCGGCGACATGTGGGAGCACCGCAAGGACGAGGTATTTCTCTTCCACTGGTGCGTGCAGATCTCGCTGCACCTCCTCACCTTCTTCCAGGAGCGCCTGGTGACGCCGAGCGCGACGATCAACCAGCGCGCCGCGGAGGCGCAGGGCGGTGCCACGCAGTTCCTCGCCAACGGCCTGCCGTTCCCGATCCAGGGCTGCATCACGCCACAGGAGGACACCGTCCTGGCTGGGTGGTGTGCCGGCGGCGGCAACTACATCACCGCTGTTGCCCTGCTGCAGTTCTTGGTGATGCGGCTGCTGCGCGACGGCCTGTGCCGCGCCGAGACGTGGTCGGCCGTGTACGACTGCCCGACGGCGCAGTGGCGCGGCGACGAGTCAGTGCTGCGGCAGCAGCTCTTCTTCTTCTCGCTCTTTTTGTATTTGTGGTCACCGCTCTTCACCGGCGGGCGCGCGCCGCGGCTGCGTGCGGGTGGCGCGGCCGGTGCTGCCCGTCCCGCCGCCAACGCCGCTGTTGCGGGGGCCGCGGACGACGCGGCTGTCAGCTCCTACCTGGTCGACGGCCTTCCGCCGCTCGCGGTTTTGGAGTGGATGAGCTGCGGTGGTGTCCTGAGCCGGTCCACCGAGACGAACTTTGTCGATGCGGCGATGGCGTCGGCGGCGCCCGACACCATCCCACCGTCGCTCACCGCGATCGACGTGCTCTTCGCCACGGAGGGCACCATCATGCTGTCCGCGGCGGGCAAGGAGAAGAGCGGCGCTGCCGGCGCCAACCGAGGCAGCGGTGTCAGCGGCGGCGGGGCGTCGTGGAAGGCAAAGGCCGGCGGCAGCAGCACCGCCACCACGCCCGCACCGGCGGAAGGCAGCGGCGCCACATTTGCGGCTGCCGGTGCCTCGACCAACACGATGCTGGCGAAGCGCGACCTCTTCGGCCCCGGCGCCTCCTTCATCCCCGACAGCCTGCTCCGCGTGGTGCGCCACTTCTTCGAGGAGCAGCTTGGCGAGAGCCGCGCCATCCCGGCGATCACGTCCGACATGATGCGGAACCGCGTAGAGAAGGCGATGGCGGACATTAACCTGTCGGAGTTTGTTGGCACCTCGCTTGGCGCCGACGACGACGACGACAGCGACAACGCGAGCGTCACGAGCAGCTCGACAGCCACAAGTGGGTCGAAGGCCGGCTCGGCAGCGCCGTCCCAGAAGACAACGCTGCAGCACCTCAGAGACTTGATCGCCGTCTACACTCGCCCCGTCAGCTAGCTGCGCCTCTCGCAAAGTTAGCTCTCTCTTTTTTTCAATTATTTCGCCTCTCTGTTTCGTTGCCGTGTCTGTCGTGTAAGCGTTTTTGCCATTTTTAATTTTCGGCGCTTTGCCACCCTGCTTGAAATAGCCAAAACAGAGATACTTTGGAAGGAGGAAGAGCACTGTGATGTGTCTTATGCGGCGGCTGCCGAGCGCGGTGCCAGTTGAACTGAGCGCGAAAAGCAGTAACTGACAATCTTTGGCGCTCAAACATCCAATGTTAGAAAAAAAAAATTTCGTTTTCCTTCTCACCTCGACTCTCTGCTCATCTCCCTCTTTTATTCCTGCTCCTTTCTTAGGATTTTTTGATGACGCGGCGTTCCTCTCTGGGGCTAGGAGGGGGGGGGGGGGGTTGCCTTTTGCGCTTTGGGATAAGTGGTTCGGCCCACGGCCTCCTTGGCTAGGGGAGGAGGAGGAGGTAAAACAAAGAGCCCACAGGTCTCTGGCCATGCCCGGAGCGGGAGGGGGGACACGCCGCACACGTGCGAAGCAAAAGAAAAATTAGTGACGTGGGACCCTTCCTCCACCACAGCAGGTTGTTGCCGTTGTTGTGTGGGAAAAAAAATTGTAAAAAAAAAGCACTAGTTTCGTATGGTGTATTTTTTCCTCACACTGTTCTAAAATGTCTGTTTTTCAGTAAAAAACAAATTTGGCAATCCTTGTTTGCCGTTGCGTAGTGGCGTTCTTTCTGCTATGTATTTTTTTTAAATTGTAATTAAACGCGCACTCTTCTGCAGGACGCTTCTGTCGTCACAACGGACAGCCATCAAATTAAACTTAAGGAGCCACTTTTCACTTTTACTCTTGTCACCTTGCAACTCATCTCTTTCCCTTCCTCCCTTTACCATCGCACTCTCTCCAATTGTAACTAATATTTATTTTCGAAGGACAGCAGTTTCGATTTCCACCAGTTTCTTTCGCCGTAAAACGCATCAACAAAAAGCTACCGCCACGATGAAGCGCGCTCGCTCTGCCTCTCTTCCCCAGGCCATCCTGAACTCCCTGGCGGAGCTGCAGGACGGCCTCAACGCGATGATTGACCCCTCCTGGAGGCAGGTCCGCTCGCTGGACAACTGGGCTCTCGCCATCACGATGGAGTCCACCGAGCTGCTGGACTCCTACCCGTGGAAGTGGTGGAAGAACATCAACGCGAAGCCGGACCTTGCAAACGTGACCATTGAGCTCGTTGACATCTTCCACTTCTCGCTCTCTGGCACAATGCAGCTGCGTTCCCTGCCGAGCGAGCGCGTCCCTGAGGTTTCGCGCAAGCCACTGAAAGACGTTATGCAAATCTTCCATCCTTCTGCCGATTGCACGAGCGACCCGAACGGGGTGCTGTTCTTTCCGCTGGCGACGACCGAGAACGCCATTGTCAGCTTCCGCAACGTCATCCAGCTCGCGAACGCTTACCGCTTCGACGTTATCACGGAAAGCATCATCTACGCGGCGGAGGACCTCGGTTTCAACCTCGTCGCCTATTACGTGGCGAAGCACACTCTGAACTGCATCCGCCAGCTTGGCGGCTACAAGGACGGGTCTTACGTGAAGGTGAACAACGGCGTTGAGGACAACGTTCTTCTGCACGATTGCATCAAGGGTGTCACCGTTGAGGACGTACTAGACGACAACAAGTTCGCGGCGTCGTGGAACCGAATTATTACGAAGGTGTACGAGGCGTTCCAGGTCAAAGAGGCCGACCGCAAAACCGCTGAGTACTGGTTCGAGTACGCGAAGAGGGATCGTGCCGTTGCCCCCGCGTAAGATCAAGCACGCTCACTGCGGCGCGATAACATAAACTACTCTTCTTCTTTTTTTTTCTTGCTGTTCAACGTGAGCCTCACTGTTGTTTAGGGGTTTTCAGGGAGTGTTGAGTCTTGAGATCCTCGCGCTCGACAATCTTTCTGTGCGGTATCTAGTTTTATTCAAAACAAGGATGCACATTCAGCAACTAAACAACTGTGGAAAATGGATAGAATCTAAAAAAAAAAAGAAACTGTTCGCTTTTATACAAACTAATTTTTAGCATAGAGCTTTGCTTTCGTATTATAGAGCCTGAACTCGGCAACTTTAAACCAATGATACTTCTTTTAACTTTTTTCTTAAAAATAATCTCATAAAAAAAAAATTAATTTAAAAAAAAAGCAAATAAAGGTTATCTCTAGTTTGTGAGTCTTGCAATCATCGCGGAAAATGAAGAAATGCACGGTGACAGCGTCAAAATTCAATTTCAGAACTAATGCAGCTCTCTGGCTATCTCATCACCTCTGGCTGACGCAGCTTTGTTGCAAATGTTTTGCCGCTTCCGGTCCTCATCGCTCAACCTTCTTGCCTCTCCAAATGCAACTTTTTATTTTCTACAACATTATTTTATAGACTGCAAGAATAATTATTAGCAAGCCAATTTTTGGCTTAGCGAATCACTTTTACAAATTTATTGGTGTGCTCATATTTGATATCACTGTAAAACTATAATCCCGGAAAAAAAAAACGGAAAAAGATTTGTTGTTTCAGTAAATCAAATACATTTCTTGTCGTTATTTTACCCACACCGTGCACGAAACGTGCGTTAAAAGATAGATTACGCAGGCACATGCTTTTCTTCAAAGTAACTGTTGCACTCGCGATCTCTTTTGACAGTAGCCCATAGTGCACAGAACGCGATGCTTGAATACTATTTCTTTTCAGAGGACGACAGGTTTCGCCAGTGCGGTATCCTTGGGCGTTTTCTTCTCCACCTCTCTCTCTCTCTTTTCCTCCGCCTCACTTCTTTCACTCTCGCTCTCTGTTTTACTCGGTAATCCTCATTCTCTCTTTTCAACAACAATTAAACGCCATCTGCACACTTGTTGTTTCAATTCCTATTTTTAATTTGAAATCTATGTAGGTAAGATTTAGATTTGTCATCATGCCCGCTGCTCAGAAGTCCGCCAAGAAGGCTGCGCCGAAGGACGCGAAGGCGACGAAGGTGGTGAAGGTGGCGACCCGCAAGTCGTACACCCGCCCGCAGTTCCGCCGCCCGCACACCTACCGCAAGCCGGCCACCGCGAAGCCGAGCAACCGCGTGACCGTGGAGTCCAAGGACATCGCCGCGTTCAACGTGATCCGCTACCCGCTGACGACGGACAAGGCGATGAAGAAGATCGAGGAGAACAACACCCTGACCTTCATCGTGGATGCCCGCGCCAACAAGACCGAGATCAAGAAGGCGATCCGCAAGCTGTACCAGGTCAAGGCCGTGAAGGTCAACACCCTGATCCGCCCGGACGGCCTGAAGAAGGCGTACATCCGCCTGTCTGCGGCTCACGACGCCCTGGACACCGCCAACAAGATCGGCCTCGTTTAAGTGCAATTTGAATCTTCATTTTGATTTTTGTCTTTTCATTATTTGATCTAAAAAAAATTACTGGCAAGTCCAATATCCTTTTTTGTCCTAAAAGAGAATGTGCCGGGAAGATGTCTCTCAGGCTACTTGTAGCAAGCACCACGCCGTCATGCATGTGAAGGAGGCGTTGCAGTGGGCAGTTCATTCAAAACGGCAGTGTAAGATTGACGATGGGGGCTCTCTGCCGCTTCGAATATTTGGTTGTTGCCGCAGCGACTACTCATTTGCTGTTTTTAAGGTTCGAATAAGAAGACGGCTTGATAGTAGCATTAATAAAGCAGAAAAAAAATGTGCTCGTAGGCTCCCTTTTGAAATACTTTAATTTCAAGCTGGAATTTAAGGGGCTTTTTAAATTTTTAATGTCTGCTCGATCCTCTCCCTTATCTTTTCTCCTACCTTCTTTTTCTCCTCTGTGTAATCTTCACCATTGCAAATTCATCGGTGACACTCTACTGCCATATTCCTCTCATTTCTGCGCGTCGCAAGCTTCAAGGTCTCGTTCGTATAGCAACATGCCCGCTGCTCAGAAGTCCGCCAAGAAGGCTGCGCCGAAGGACGCGAAGGCGACGAAGGTGGTGAAGGTGGCGACCCGCAAGTCGTACACCCGCCCGCAGTTCCGCCGCCCGCACACCTACCGCAAGCCGGCCACCGCGAAGCCGAGCAACCGCGTGACCGTGGAGTCCAAGGACATCGCCGCGTTCAACGTGATCCGCTACCCGCTGACGACGGACAAGGCGATGAAGAAGATCGAGGAGAACAACACCCTGACCTTCATCGTGGATGCCCGCGCCAACAAGACCGAGATCAAGAAGGCGATCCGCAAGCTGTACCAGGTCAAGGCCGTGAAGGTCAACACCCTGATCCGCCCGGACGGCCTGAAGAAGGCGTACATCCGCCTGTCTGCGGCTCACGACGCCCTGGACACCGCCAACAAGATCGGCCTCGTTTAATGCGATGAACTTTCTTTGTGGCCTTCAGCGGCAAATGGCCCCGCAATGCGAGTGGACGCCTTTTTTATCGCTGGTTTTTAATCAGTTATGAGCTGTGGCTGTCCTGCTTGGAGCTGTTTTTATTACACTTGTTTTCATTTCCATCCATACCAAAAAAAAAAAAAAAGGTAAAGATCGCAGCGTCTGCTTTCACCAATACTGCACTTCTGCTTGTGGAATTGCTTTTTGCGTTCAGAGAATCGTCTGTTTGTCGTTCTCTGGCAGCACAGCATCGCTACCACTGGGGTAGAATCCGTCATGGTGCCACAGCAACTGACGTGTTTCCCCACAGACGCAATCATCTTTCTGCTTATTCCAATGAGGAAAAAAATAATCTCGTCGCGCTTGCTCGCAGTACAAATTACATACAGTGTATTGCGCCTGTTTACGCAAGCTTGGAAAACAAAAATCAAAAATTGTGTTTTGCCAATGTACTTTGCCGCCCTTTTCACTTCTGCTGAATCTTCGCTTTCTTCCTCTTATTTTCCTTAGCGTCTCTTGTCATACTGTGAGTAAAACAAGAACGTTGAGAAACTGCACAATTTTAAATAAGTATAGCAGGCCACACTTGTTTGCCGTGGTTGCCCAGCCGTGGCGGCGTCAAGATTCTTTTGCCTAGCGCGTTTAGCAAGCCTGCTCGTTTACACATTTACCCTTTAGTTCTGCATAACAGTGAATTAGGTCTCGAAACTAAAGCAAACTGTGTCACTACTTTTTCTTTTTCTTTTCTTCTCGTACGGCAGAGGTGACTCTTTCCTCTTACATTTTTTTTTTTTGCTTCTGCTACATTTTTTCTCCTCTCTCTCGATCAAACCCACCGAACGTCATATATAGAAGTGTCGAGCTGCATTGCGGTCAAATAATACATTGAGGCGTTTGCGCAGACGCGAGAGAAACGACACGTATCATCTCGTGAACAATAGGCTTTTTCATTTCGGGATGGATTCTCGCGTTCGTGTTGTGCATGTGCCGAGTGTTGCGGCGGTCGGTCCAGCGCTCCGCAGTTCCAATGTGGACACACCCAGTGTTGGTGATGGTGCATTTGCGCTGGCGGAAACGCTTTCATTTCCCTCATCTGCTATGATTTCCCAAAGAGATTACGTGACTCTTGCATCAAGGCTGAACACGATTAGTAAAAAGCACGCTCACTTTTTTCAAAGCGTTGGTTCCTGTGTGCTGGCGTCGTGCCAGAATTTCGGCAAGACAAACGCTGCGGTGCGCGCTGTCGATGCGCCGCAGTCGCAACGTGAAGGAGGACGCCTGGGGGAAATCAGCGGTTGGTTGCAGAAAAAAGGGCCTGCAGTGTCGACGAAGGAGCCCGCAACAACCACTGCAGCCAACGCCACCACGCCAGACTTAGAGTCGTATTGGCTGGCGACGTCTCCCTTCCCACCAACGGCCGTCCTCGCGGCGTTGTACAGCTTGCTGCCCCTTTGTGGCGTCTCCGTAGCAAACAGAGCTGAGGTCATCGGGAAGGTTGCGAAGGTGATGGACCCAGAAGGCTCAGGTGCTGACATTCACGACACATCTGCCGCCGCAGTGCACGCAACACAAGAAATGCAAGCGATGTGGTCTCTGTGTCGCTATTCTGCTTCACAGCAGAGAGGGATTTCATTCTGGGAAGCGTTCGCCATGACTGCCGCCGCCGTGCACACAGCGTCAGGGACAGCCGCACGTGAGAGCAGCAACAGCGCCAACGGCATCCCTGCGTCATCCGCTTCGTCTTTCTCGTTAGCAGAGCAGCTGCGTCGTGCCGCTGCAGCTGTCGACGGAGCTTCAGCGCCTTCTCCGCCAGCAGCGGTGACGCTGCTGGAGTGGCCAGAGGAGTTTCTGTGGTGCCTCCTCGGTTCTTTGTTATCTGCGCTCGCGCTTGTGCACAGTGCGGGACTGCACTTTTTCGGCCAGCTGACGGCGGCTGACGTTTTGTGCTTTTCGTGTACCTCGTCCACGCCGCGTCTTTTGGAAGAGACATGGGAGGACGTTGCTGCCGCTGCGGATGCCGACAGCCCGGAGGAAGCTGTTGCACTCTTTCGCCAATTTTACGCCACCGTGGTGCCAAGCGTACTTCTTACGCAGGCGACCCTGACACCTGAGACACCGTGTCACAACGCCTTCTTTGTCCTGCAGCCCTCCATCGCGCTGCTGAGCAGAAGAACCAATGCTGCGACAGGCGAAGGATGCGAGCCAGCGAAAGATGCGGGTCGTGTGACAAACGCCGAGGCGGATCGTATGTCGGACTCGGCAGCGCAAGAGTCTGCTGATGAAACTCCAAAGCAGCAAGCGCGCTACCAAGCCGCCGATCTAGCCAGCGTTGGTCGCTTATTGACGACGATTCTGGAGCTGCGCGCGCGATGGGCGGCAGGCGGACAGCCGCCGCCACAGGAGCCGCAGCTTTCCCGCCCCTTTTCGAAAATGGAAGCAACGTCCGCCGGAAGAGCGCTTCCAGCCGCGCACCCAAGTTCAGAGCTAGTCTTTCTGGTGCGCCGCCTGTGCGAGTGTGAGGCCGCGACAGGTGACAAGGCGGCGGCGTCGTCGCCAGCGCCGCAGCGTGGGTTCCCTACAGCGCTGCAGCTGCTCCAGTTGCAAGCACTGCGGCTTCGCACGGAGGCGTGGTACTATCGCCGACTCGCGGCAGAGGCGTGCGACCGACTCGCCGCCACGCAGCCACAGCATCATCAGCAGCAGTCACAGAAGCACGCTAGACAGCAAGTTCTGGATGAGGTTGGCGCTCACACGAGCTCCAAGGAGCGCGATGTAGCTCTGAAGGAAGCGGAATTACGACGGCGCGAGTCTGCGGTGGCCGAGCGGGAAGCGAAGCTGGATTTGATCCTGCGCGTGTACGAGCTATCGCATGAGCACCTGGACGCGGTTCCGCTGCCAGATCCGCAGAAGGCACCCTTTCTGAGCGCCACTGGCAAACGTGTGCAGCACGAAATGAACAGTGAGAAGAATACTCCACCACGGCCTCGCGAGCAGCACGACAACTCGCTGGAGATGCTGCTCTTAGGCGGTCCTCTTGCAGCGAAGCAAAGGGGTGGGGAAGGAGGAGGAGGCGGAGAGAGCCGCCCTGACGACGCGACTTCGCCGCCCTTGGACGTTTCAGGCGACGGGCTGCTTGGTCTTTCCCCGCTACCACGCTTGTCGTTGGCGGACGACGTGGATGCGACGCTGCTGTCCGCCAGCGCAACACCGTATGCGGCTTTTCAAGGAGCGAAAACAGACGACACGAGCGCCGCTGTCGCGGACAAGGACGCTGCAATGAAGGCGTCCTCAGCGACGCGTCGGCAGCTCGATGTGGGCGAGCCAGCACTGCCAGCAGCGCATCAGTACACTGTACCTTTTTCTTTTGTCTCACCGCAGCCACAATTCAGCACGGCAACAGTCAGTCGCCTCGAGGACATGTCAGCGCAGCCCACCGTGGTGGAGGTGGAGGTGGAGCTGGGCGATGTGAGTGACGCAGAGCATTCTGTTGGAGAGAAAAAGAATCCACCACCGTTCGAAGCTGCAGCAGCTATGTGGAATGCCGCAGCCGTACGCACAGCTCCTGACGTGATAGGCACCACGCTGCAGAGCTTGCCAGGCCTGCTGCCCAGCTCTTCATTGTCTCCCACCGCAGCTGCGCCAGCAGTGGCAACTGGAACGCCGGAAGGGTTTTCCCCAACGACGTACCTTCCGCACCACTTGCGCACGCCCGTGCGTGCCCCTGCCTTGCCGAACATGGGTGCTGTCGACGCGGACATGAGTGGTATGTCGATGAAAGGCAACAGCCACAGCAAGTACAGCGCGCTCGGGCTGCTCCGCACTCCACCCTCGGCGCGGCGGCCAGGAACGGGAGGGACGCGCAGGGAGGCGTCGCACTCGCCGTCGCCGCACTCGCCCGAAAGCTACCGCTCCTCGACACGACCGTACACGAACGCTGTGCCCGTCACCGCTGCAACAACAGCAGGACTAGCAATAGCAGCAACAACAACGGTGGATGCGTCGCAGAGGGGGGCGAGGGAGTCGCCGTCGCAGCGGTCCTCACGCAGACGCTCCGGCTCCCGAGGCAGCTCTGGCGCCAATCTCGACAAGGCTTCTTCAAACGCCATCGCTGCTGGCGTGGACGGGGCACCGGCGCACTCGCCAAGCTCAACTGGCGCTGACAGCGCTACCGAGAGCACGGCGTGGGCCCGTCAGCAGCTGAGTGAGTTGCAAAACATGCAGACCGCCCTGCGAGCGCAGCAGCCGGCTACGCCACGAAATCGCGCCTCGTCAGCGTCCGCAAAGGCAGCGCCCTCCGCTCATGCCCCTAGCAGCGCTGCTGTAGCAGCAGCAGCGGGGAATGCGGCGTCAGACCCGCTGCGAACTCCGGAGCGGCAACCATCGCGTTCTCCAGGATCTTCGCCGTACCAGGAACCGGAGGTGTACGCTGCCCTGTCTACGCCGCCATCACAAGCGTTGCAGAGTTCACCAGCGCGCCACACCGCCGTCGCCGGTCGCTCGCCGTTGGACACCGACGGTAGCAGGAGCAGGAGCAGGAGCAGGAGCAGCAGCGGCCGCCTGCGCGCACACTCGTCGCAGCTGCGCGACCCGCGCAGCGCTGAGAAGCCGGTGTACGTGCAAGGCGCGTCGTGGTCAGCCGGCGCGGTCCAACGAACCCCGCTTTCCAGCCGCCGTCCGAATGGCCGGGATGCAGGGCAGTCGCGCTCGCCGCTCTCCCCACCCGTCAAGTACGTTTCATCGCACTCGGCAGCGGCGCCTCGGCCAGTCCCCGTGCTGACGGGCCGCACAAGCCCACCCGCAAAGCCGGGCGGCAACCTCGCCACATCGCCGACGCCTTTTGCAGCGTCTGCGGGTCGCTCGAATGGTGGGAATGAGGTGCTGCTCTCCCCACCACCACCGCTGACGACGAGGACGGCGCATGCAGCACCGCACACCGCCGCTGCCCTCAGCGCAGCCCTGCGCACGCCGCCGCGGCAAACCGTATCCGCCTCCGCTGCGCTGCCCAGCACTCGGGAGTGGGAGGCGGTGGAGGTGCGGCACCGACTGGTGAATCCGTTTCACACCACTCACCTGACGCCGCCATCGTTTACGCCGTCCTACAGCGTGGCGGCTGCCGTGCGCGACACGCCGGGGTCCACCACAGCGACGGCGAGCTCTGCTCGCTCCGCTCGTCGTCCGGCCACGGCTTCCAGCGACGCTGGGGTGTCCGGCAGGGATGGAGGTGCCGCTGCTGTGCGGTGCTCGAGTCGACCCTTCACGGGTGCCGCATCGCCTGCGGTGGACGTCGGGGCGGCAGCCCGGCCGGCACATCGCGTACAGTCGGCTCGCGGCGGAGTCAGAGAGCTGCCAAGCAACGCCGCCGAAGGGCTGAGTGCGCGAATGGGCAAAGGTAGTAGAAGCAGTGGGCCTCGTGTCGCGAGTGGCGGTGCCCCTTCTGCGAGTTCTGTTACTGTTTCGTCGTCCACCCCGGGCAAGCCTGCGACAGGTGCATCCGCTCTGACAAAAGGACAGCACGCGCCACGGGCTGGCGGCACGCCGTCGGCGATGGAGCTGCTACGGCGACTGCGGGCGAGCTCCAACACAGCGGCAGCTCCATCGTAGGGTTGCGGCAGAGAGCAGGCAAAAAATACAAAAGAGAATAGAAAAGAGGCGTATATTTTCTTCCTTTTACTTGTTTTTATTTTCATTTTCAGGAACCACACGACACGAGGAGAGACTCGTTTCGATTAGATTACGATTGCTTTTTTTTTTCTTTGCAACTTTGACAAGCTACAGCTAGAACAAACAAAAAATTCATCAGAAATCACAAAGACAAAGCTACGTACGCGTTGTGTTCTGTTAAAAAGACTGTCTGACTTTCAAATTCTCTTCCTTTTTTTTTCTGTCTATTTGCGTTTGGGTGCGTGTCAATTATAATAAAAAAAACGTAGCGTTTTTTTTTTTTTCTGCACTGTCGCATGCGCGACCTCCAGTCTCAATTCTCTCACCTTCGCTTTTCTTCAATCCTTGTTATCCTTGTGCAACAGTTCCACAACACTGCACCCGTCCTACATAGATCCGTGCCGTCGACAGTATTTTTCTTTTTTTTTTTTAAACTAGAGGCACGCCATACACTTTTCTCCTTCTCATAGAACAAATTTATTAGATAAAAAAACATCCTTTTAATTCCAACTGCATAGCACTCGAGTCGATGCAGGATCAGCATGTCCGCAGGCTCTGCCACGCCGTCGCGGCCCAACTTCTCCTCTCCTCCGTTCCGCCCACTTCCCACACGCGCAGCAGCGAAACAACGTCATTATCGCAGCCGGCCAATGCTGGCAACACCAAGACAGATCCTCACTTGACGAGCAGCGAAGGCAGCCGCGCTGATGAGCTGCGGCGTGTGTGCGAGGCTGTCGTGCGCGATGCCATGACCCTCTACCGCCTCTGCCACCGTCCAGGCGGTGTCGGCACGGTGATCGTCCCCGGCAGCTCGTCGAGCGGCGCTGGCGGCGGCGGCGGTGTTGCCGGGGCTGCGGAGGAGGCGGCCTTCTGCGTCTGTGCCGCCGTCATGGCGGGCGAGCCGAAGCTGTGGCAGTCTGTGGTGCGACGAGCTCAGCTGCTGCGACCCCGCAAGCCCACGTTAACCTTCGCGGCGCCGGTCATCGTCGCCCCTATCGTGGTCGCGGAGGTGGTGAAGTTTTTTGGCCGCAGCCGCCACCTTGTAGCAGGCGTATCCCAGAAGGCAACTGCTGCTGCTGCAGCGCCTGCGCCAACGAGTGCAGAGCCAGGTGATGCGGGGGTGCTGTCCGCGCAGCAAGCGGAGGCGGTGGCGGCGTCTTTCTTCTTCAAGACGTTGCCCGCTGCAGAGCGTCAGCGCCGGCCTGAGATTTTTGAGATCCAGACATCGTCCTCTTCTCTGTCGACTGGGGCAAACGTGGAAAAGACGACGGCGGCGACGTTAAAACGAGGCGGTGGTGCCACACCTGCAAGTTTTGCCAACTTCGCACCGCCGCTGTCCAGTGTGGGGAAGGGCGCAGAAGGTCAGCCAAAGCAAGCGGCTGCTGGTTTGTCTGCTCCGCCGTCCCCACCACCTTCGTCCTCCTCACCAGCCGCTGCGCTGAAAGGAGGTACGGGGCAGGCATCGACCACGGGCGTCATCCTGCCCATGCAATCTACGCGACGTCCACGGCCGTCGTACACTCCCGCGCTGCTCTCCTCGGCCCATACGGCGTTGCACGCTGCGGATGATTGGGCCGGCTGGTGCAGCAACAGCAGCAACCGCAACACACGTCAGCGCCTCCTCCACCCTTCTTTTGGCGGTGCGACAGAAAGCGGGCAAAGTGACGCTGTGAAAATGGCGAAGCGAGGAAGAGATAATGCGTGGTTGACCAACGGAGACTTCGGCAGCAGCAGCAGCAGCAGCGGCACCTGCAGCAGCGACAGTGCCAGCAGTGACAGTGATGATGGGCGCGCTAGCGGGGATGAAGTAGGAGATCGTACGGCTGCCGGCCGTAAGGGAGGAAGGGAAGGGGGTGCGGACTTTGCTGGGGACAAAGCTGCACGTCGCATTCACCACCACGGCAGTGCGGATGCATCTGCAGAGTCCGTCAAGCGTCGGCGCCATCAGCGCGCGCAGGAGGCGGCGGAGGCGGCGGTGATGGAGAAGTTGTATCGACTCGCCACGGCTGCCGACGACGATATGGACAAAGCGGAGGACGGACTCGCTGCGCAACCAGACGGGGACGGGACGGCTGCACGAGCCGGCAAAGACGGTGATGCGATGACTGGTGGTGGCGGTAATGTTGATGAGTGGGGTAGGCGTGCGCGGCACGTTGCGTTTTCCGCCTCCTCCGCCGCCGCGTCGCCGTCATCCTCGCTCTTCACGTCTGGCAAGGGCTTGGGTCTTGTCCCGCTGGCAGCCATGACGGCGCAGGTACAAGACGAATGGCTGTGGGGGCGCTTAACCGCGCTCGTCCGCTTTCCCCTCCTCTTTCGCGGGCTGGCCATCAACCCGTCCCTGCTGCCGTCGTCGTCGAGCTTCTGTACTGTTCCTAGTGCGGGGGCGGCGCTCTCTGCCACGTCAGATGCGCTGTCGCCAGAGTCGATGGCACGCATGCACAATGCGCTGGGCTCCTCGTACACCTCCACACTACTGCCTGAGCTCCCCACTCCGCAGTCCAATACAATACCTCTCACCGCAGATGACGACGTGCGCGCGTCGTTGACGGATTTTGTTCGTCACTTTGGCAATGCCGGGTCTTTTTTTTCCCCAGCCCGGGTCCGCGCGTCCTCGCTGCTGCCGCGGCCGCCCAGCCTGGTGACGGACACGTTTCTGTGGACGCGGCTGTTGATCTGTGCCACGTGGCTGAAGGTGTACGCCGATGGTCTGCTCGAAGAGGAAGCGGGCGACCGCGACACGGCATCGTCGAAGACAAGTTCAGAGTCTGATGCGAGCGCGGACGCGGCGCCCGCGGCCCCACGCATCCGGTCCAGCCCCGCAGTGAAGGAACTCGTGACGTACTGCGTGGCTGTCGTGACGGAGGCGCGCGCCATCAGCGCGGGTGTGCTCCAGCAGAACGGAGAAAATGCCTCGGCGTCTTCTCGACGCGGCGGTTACACAGTGAGTGGTGCCGAGGTCGACACCCGCGCCGTCTGCTGCCCTGTGTGCGATCGGCTGATCAAGGAGCAGCAGCCCGTGCTGTGGTGGTCGACGCTGCGAGAGGATCGCGCGGTGCTTCGCGAGCAGGTCCGCACGTTGCTGGAGAGCGGCTGCACCACAGACGCGGAGGCACGCGTCAGCTCCGTGGTGGCGGAGGACGCGGTGCGGGTTGGCCGCAACGGCGGCGGCGGCGGTCGCGCGTTTACGCTGCCACTGTTGAGTGGGTCTGGAGCTGCCGCGGTGCAGATTGCGTCCATGCAGGAGCGCTGGGCGGACTACATCATGACCCCCGCAGCGAGGAGCTCGACAGCAGCGGAAGAAGGACAAGGAGAGCACGGCAGCACTTATTTGACATTTGGTGAGACCATCGCTGACAGGCCGGAAAACGCAGCGGCGGATTGCGCGTGCGTCTCGGAAGTTCACAACCCCGCGTCCGAAACCGCTGTCGATGCCGGAAAGAACACGACACAACAGCCCTCCGATACTAGCGACGACGGGGACATGGAAGCACGCGAGACTCTCTGGGCTGCGCTGGCGCAGCGTGTGGCTGCTGCCGTCGACTTGTGCACCTTTCTGTCCACACACCCGATGTCCGCCACCGGTGCAGCTGCCAAGGGCACCTTGCGAGCAACTCCTTCTTCCTCTCTTTATGAAGCAACGGCTTATGGTGGAGGCGGTGTGGCCGGTACCACCACCACCACGATGAGCACAGGAGGGTTGGGACGCGGGAACAGGAAACGTAAACGAGCGCGCCGCTCCACCAGCTCCGACGAATCGGATGAATCGAGTAGCCGCAGCAGCACCAGCAACGAGGACGAAGCGGAGGATCGGGCAAGGCGTCGCCGTGTGAACCGCAGCGAGAGTGATGCCGTGTCCGACGCGGACGAGGAAACTAGTGAGGACGACGACGAACCAGCTCAGCGGCGCCGTCGACGTACGGGGAAGCACGAACATGCCAGTAGTCGTCACCAGCCGGAGCTACACCGCGGTCTCGGTGGCAGCGCGGCGACAGGGTGGCCGACGGCGGCAGCGGAAGCCAGTCGCGTCGACGCGCGGGGGCCGAGCAAATTGCAGGGAAGCCGACATGCACACGAGATCGCCGCGGAGTGGGAGGCGCTGCTTCGCCGCTGTGGCTGGGTGAACGCCGCACCACCGCCGCCACCACCATCACCGTCATCAACAGCCCATCTGAATGCACAAAGAGGTGTTCCTCCATCGTCCTCACCTCGTCCTATGGAAGACAATACAGCTTCGTTTACCACTGCCAGTGCCGGGTACGCGGCGTGGGCGCAGTCGTTGTTAGCACCGTCAGCCGTGCCGACCGCATCGCAGGCAGCCGTGCTGCGTCGACGGCTATCGCGGTATCGACTGGACGATGTCGTGCGTATTCTCGTGCTAGGCCGTGGCGGGTTGTGGCTGCCCTGCGCGAGGCTGCTCTACGGCGGCGACGTTGTCGCGTCGCAAACGCACAACGGTGCACGTACGATGCACCGCAGCGTCGCCACCACAGAACGCAGAACTGTCCTCCCATCTGTTGTGGCGTCCTCGCAGTCTCGTGTGCAGCGCGAGACTTCGATGTCACTTTTAAACGATGACCAACCTTCGAACAACGAAACGACCGCACCATCACACGCTGACAAAGCGGAGGAGCAGGAAAGTCAAACTAGCAAAGGAAGCGGTGCAGTCACAGCACACAAGAGAGCCGTGTCGCCGGATCTGTTGACGGACGCCAGCGCCCATTCTGCACCACCACCACCACCGGCAGCCTCTCAGCTCTCCCCTGCTCTGCTGGACACACCATCGGAAACGTCGAACAGCGCCACGGCGTCGTTGTTAGAGCACACCGCAGCAACTCCAAATCGCAAATCAGCGCTGCCATCGATCCCGCTGCACATATCCCCACGCACACGCCAGGCGGCGGCAGCAGCAGAAGATGCAGCAGCGGGAAAAACGCAAAGCGCCTCCATCAATCAAATTCACGAAACGGCATGCGGCCAGTCTTCCTCTACGGATCGAAGGAAACAGGTGTCAGGGAAGTCGAGCGAAGGAATCTCATCACAGAATACGGTGGGTGGCGCTACTCCGAACTGCGTCCCAATGCGCAAGTCGCAGCTTCAAGCCCAGCAGGCGGCTCTTCGCGCTCTCCTGCACTTCCACCCTCGATTCCCGCCACTGCGGGAGGAGGACGGGGTGCTGGAGTGTGGGTCGTGCTTTTCGCTTTTTCATCAGGACTGCATCGCACCAGTGCAGCGTGATTTGATGGGACAAGTGTTTCTGTGCCACACGTGCCGACTGAAGTGGGCTCGCCCGTATGTGCAACGCGGCGCCGATGGCGGCTTCATCTACCAAACGCCAAAGCCATCTCAGTGAGAGGGAGAGAGAGAGAGCAATACCTTCGCGGGGAGGTAGCTTTAAAGAATTTCTTGCACGCGGCGCACTGCATCGCATTACAATCTGCTTACTCTATTATTGTATTATACAAAAAAAAATGTTAGGAATGATTAGCAAATGACCAAAGAAGCAATAAGCATGCTTCCTACAACGTTTCAGACCAGAACTCTTGCTGACTATTGAGAGAACAAATAGAAACGGTGGATAACACATTCAAGGTGCGATTTCTTGTGAGGCTCTTTACGGGTTCCGTGGAGCTACTTCTGCTGCTGAAAGAAAACGTTTCCGTTTTCATGGTATTCATGCAAGATCAGCTCTTTTTTTTTTTTCAAGTGTTCACTTTCCATTTACCTTATTCTTCTCTGCAACATCCCTGATTTGACTGATCACACTCTACGCTTTTTGACAGTAAAGAGCGTACGTAAAAGAAAAAAAAATAAAGAACCCAACTTCGTTGGCGTCCGGAGAGACTTGTTTGTCATTCTCACTGAGCCGTTCGACACGTTCCTCTACTCACACAAAACGCACGCAACAAAAAAAAATAAGTTTCCTTGGTGATTCAAAAAACTTCAATCTGCAGTGTCAAAATGCGTAGCTATTCCTCATTGCAGCGCTTCCGACCTGCAGCGGTGCCACTCCCTGTCTTCTCCGCAACCACAGCTCTTAGCTTCCCCGCCACCGCGTCTCAACAAGCTCCTTTGATAGCTGCAGCCTACGCAGTGTCGCAACGTAATAGTTCTAGTTTGCACTTTTCACCGTGTCGCCGTGACAAGACCAGCAACAGCAGCACCTTGCGAAGCGGCTGCTCCCGGCACCTTCCTTACGGTCGTCGCACGTCGCCTTTACAGTTCTTCTGTCCCACTACATTCTCTGCGCAGTCGGCAAATGTGCGGGGCCTCAGCACTGACGGCACAGAGAAGAGCAGTCATGAGACGGACGGTGCTGCTGCTGCGTCAAACACCACACTGACGTCCACGGACCCCATGTCCATGTCCGCCAGCCCGCGCTACGCGAGTCACGCTGAGGCAGAAAGAATAGCCTATCAGCAGGAGGACAACGTGCAGCATCGCGACTTCGGCGTGGGCACGCACGGGGACAACCACGACGGCCACGACTGCGGATGCGGCGCGGACAGCTCGAGTGCCCTCTCCACTGCCGCGGAGTCGAAAGCGGCCGCCTCTGCCCCTCCGCCGCAGCGACGCGGTCGGCGCGACTTCAGCGACGTCTTCAATCAGGAAGTCGCCGCGTGGCGTGCCATTCACAAGCACGATCACAAAACGGACACGGCAGCGCAGACAAAGGCACCATCTGCGACGAGCAGCGGGAAATCGAGTGAAACAACGACTACTACTGCTGCTGCTGCTGCCGCTGCACCACACCTCAGTGGCAGTGCCTCGGCGCCGCACAGTCATCACCACGACGCGAGCCACTTCCACGTGCACCCCGAGGATGTACCGCCTGGGATGACCTACGAGGCGTACGTGGAACACCTGGAGGCGGAGGAGGAGATGCAACGCTTTCTGGCGCAAAACACGATGCACTCCATTCGTCGCTCCATGGCACGTGACAACGCCGCGGCGGAGGCAGAGGCGGTGCTGACGACGAACAGCACGATGCGCACCCGCCTGGAGCCGCACCAGGGCTACCGCGGCGTGCAGACCTTGCTGGACTACAACAAGCAGTGGGCGGCGGAGGTGAGCCGCTTCAACCCGCGCTACTTCATTGAGCTCGCCAAGGAGCAGAAGCCGGAGTACTTGTGGATCGGCTGCAGCGACAGCCGCGTGCCGGCAAACGAGGTCATCGGCCTCCACCCTGGCGACGTCTTTGTGCATCGCAACATCGGCAACATCTTCTCCCTCTCCGACCTCAATTGTCTCTCAGCCCTGCAGTTCGCCGTGGACTGCCTGAAGGTGCAGCACGTCATCATCGCCGGCCACTACAAGTGCGGTGGTGTGACGGCCGCCATGCGAGGCGACAACCTTGGCCTGACGGATCACTGGATCATGCAGGTGGCGGACATCAAGAACAAGTGGTGGGACCGCGTTCTCTCCGACATTCCGGAAGAGTTCCATCTAAATGTGCTGTGCGAGCTGAACGTCCTGGAGCAGCTGAGCCACGTCGTGAACTGCCGCATCGTGCAGCGGCGGTGGAAGGCGCAGAACGCGAATGACCGCTACTACGGCCGCACGGCGAACAGCGTCTACGTCCGCCCGGAGTACGCCACGAAGCACCTGAGTGAGAAGAAGATTCGCAACAATCTGCCCACGACGGTCGTGAACTACGAGGAGGAACTGGAGGTGCATGGGTGGGTCTACAGCCTCGACGACGGCATGCTGCGTCCGCTGCTGAGCCTGACGCGGCACTCGAACGTGAAAAAGGAGATTAGTGAGGCCATCGAGGCCCTCTTTATCCGCTACTCTCAAATGACATAATCGTGAAAGGGGAACGAAGTGGGATTGCGCTGCGCATAAGCACATCCCTTTGGCAGTTTGACAAACTGTTCAGCTTCTTCGCTTCTCATCAAAAAAATATTTTTTGTTACAACTACTGCTTTGAAGCCAGAAAGAGAGAACGCTGCGGGCTAGAGTGCAGTTTGAGAAAAAGGAAAAGCGTTGTAGAATCGCAACCATTAAAAACCAAGCTTTGTGGTTGGCTTAAACATGATCACTCGTTTTTTCCTTTAAGCATTGTCCGCATCAGTTAGCACCACCTCAAGCACTTCCAGCGCCAAATGGTCCTATCACCTCCTTTTTTCTTTTCACATGACTTTCCGCTTTGTTTAGACTTGTTTTTTTCCTGCGATGTTTAAAGAGCTTCCCCATTTTGTACTTTCTTCGGATGGTCATCAAAACAAAACTCAAAAGTAATTTATACCACGCAAAACGCCTCCAACCGCTTTCAAACGAATTGAGCGCGTACTTCTTTGTTTTTCTCTCTCCCTTTTTATTATCTTTTACTATTCGTTTTCAATAGTCTTTTTTTGTTCTCAACTTTGCGCCACGGCTCCCTCATTAAACAATGAAAAAAAAAATACTAAATGAACAGAAATGCGGATCTTACAATTGCTGCTCTTCACTAAAAGCACAAAGACTTAGTGAGCGCATTGTATTTGTTGTGTCTTGCAGAGCTTTTCTCAGACTTTCTTGGCTGAGTAGTAGTAAGCCTTTTTTTTT
The DNA here is from genome assembly GCA_030849055.1 of Crithidia thermophila. Lineage (NCBI taxonomy): Eukaryota > Euglenozoa > Kinetoplastea > Trypanosomatida > Trypanosomatidae > Crithidia > Crithidia thermophila. The sequence goes on from JASAOP010002834.1 coordinate 69,016, forward strand.
TACCGTTTTTCTTCTCCTCTGTTGGGCGTTTTTAGCGTTCAATGCGTCGTTTTCTTTCTATCTTCACCACTTTTGCCTCTTCATCTTATTCTGTGTGTTCATTTTTTTTTCCGTTCTTAGTCTTACTACATCTAAGCCGAATTTAAAGCAAAGGTATTTTCAAAACATAGCTTTCCGTTTTCTGTTTTCAAGCATTCGCTTTTAATTTTTATTTATTCACTATCGAAAGGGAAGGGTACTCACAAATACCTCACCAAACAAGTTCGAAGCTGAGCGACGGTCATCTTTGCCCTTTTCCAAGTTTTCACAATCACACTCACTCACTCACTCACTCTCTTTCATCCCTATTACCTTGCAGAGGCACGAGTGCATTCGTCATGACGCTGCTGCCGAAGAATCTGCGCCGCGAGGCGAAGGATCTGGTGCCGGAGCGGATCTGGACCGGTGCCGCGTGGGCCGAGGGTCCGTGCTGGCTGCCGTCCGACAACAAGCTTCTCTTCAGCGACGTCATCAACAGCACTCAGTACCTGCTCGACCCGGAGACCGGCAAGGTGTCGGTGCTGCGCATCCACACCACGAACGGCAACGGCAACACGATCGACCACGTCAACGTGCACAAGCGCTACTACGGCTTCTACCCGCCGGAGCTGGAGGACATGGCGGATTACATCATCCTGACCTGCGAGAGCGGCCGCCGCTGCGTGACGGCCACGGTGCCCCCGCACGCCATCGAGCGCTACGTCGCGAAGTACGGCTACGACTCCAGCAAGAGCCCCGCCGTCCAGGCGCGTCACTTCGCCGACGAGGGTCTGTGCCGCGAGCATGCCCTCATCCCACCGTACATGATGATCACGAACAAGGTCGTGACGGAGATGTTCCAGACCTTCCGCTACAACTCCCCCAACGACATGGTGATTCGGCCGAACGACGGCACCATCTGGTTCACCGACCCGCCGTTTGGCATCCTGTCGAACAAGGAGGGCTACCAGGCGGGCAGTCAGATGAACGGCTGCTACGTGTACTGCGTCTACCCCACGCACCTCTGCACGGTGAAGAGCCGCACAGGGAAGGACGGGGTGGCGCTGCCGCTGCCGACGGAGGCGGAGCTCGAGATGGGTCAGAACGCGAACGCCCTGAACCGTTTGAATGAGACCCGCCACGTGGTGCGGCTGGCGCTGACGGATGTCATCATTCCGAACGGGCTGGCCTTCTCGCCGGATGGGATGAAGCTGTACGTGGCGGATTGCAGCCTCGAGGTGTTCGGCTTCCGCGACGGCTGCGGTGAGATTCTCGAGTACGACATCGTGGACGGCGAGGAGCGCGAGTACGTGTCGGAGCGGGTGAACAAGGAAGGGGAGATTGAGGAGCAGGTGACGCTGTCCTATCGCGAGGTCAAGGCGGTGAACCGGCGCAGCTTCTGCAAGATCAACCCGGGCATCCCGGACGGCTTCCGTGTGGACGCGGATGGGTACATCTACACCAGCTCCGCGCATGCCATCATCGTGTACGCGCCGGATGGCAAGGAGGTGAACCGGATTGAGATTCCGGAGCGTGTGTCGAACTGCTCCTTTGGCGGCAAGGACGGCCACGATCTTTTCGTGACGGCGGACCACTCCATCTACCGTATTCGTTTCTAAGCACGCCTGGGAACATCCCAGCGCAGTACTGCTCCTCCTACTTTTTAAAGTTTCACTTTTCTTATTTTGGTCCTCCTAGATTCAAACAAGCAAAAGATTGGTGATGCTGTCGTACCGTAGCTTCTGCCCTTTTTCTTTTCTTTACCTCCCTTTTTGTTCCTCTGTTTTATATGGTTGCATTGTACTGCTCCCGAGAAAGAGACTATCTATTTTTTTTTTTTTTTGCTGTCTCTTCTCGATGTTGAAGGACTGTACTTGAGGTCTGAACAGGGAAAAGAGAGAAGAATAGAAAAAAACTGGTGGATAATTCACGCAGTCATCACATCAAAATAATTCTTAACTCAAAAACGCTCTTTTCATTTTTTCTTCGATTTCGGAGGACTCGCCTTTTTAAACCTTTAACATCACATTAACGTCTATATATTTACTAGTTTCCGTTTACTTACGCTTTCTACGCCTATCCTTTTTTCTTTTTTCTTTTTCGCCTCGAAGGATGCAGGCCGTCTTTAGTACACCGTATATAGATACCTTCAAAAGTGCGTGAAACAGCAATCACAAAGTAAAAACGTGACGTCAAAAACAACAAAATAGAAAAAGGAAAAGTGAGTGTGCGTCTGTACGCTCGTACAGGCAACGTGCTCTCAAACAGTCGTCTGTGCATTTGTGATTTCCATTGTCACGCATCAGACCATTTTCTCTTTTTTCTTTCTCTCGTCATCAGAAGCTGGCATGCTTCTGATAAATTTTTTTTCTCACTTGACTAGCCTAATATTTTATTACTTTTGCTTGATGATCTCCCTTCATGCTTGCTAGCGTTTATTTTCTACATTGAAACGAAGGGAGAGACAAAGGCCGTTGCTGAGGCATTCAACTATTTTTTCCCTTTTTTGAACTCTCTACTGTTTAAAGCACACACGCGCTTAGACCTGCCACGATCTTTTTATAGCCAGACAGCAGAGGACTCATTAAAAAAAATAATAAGAAGTGAGTTTAGCAATTAAAAAGGATTGAAAAGAAAGGGTTTGTTGTCTTGATGGTTGACCGCTAAAGTTTGGATAAATGTTGTGGATTAGTTTCGGTCTTCCTTCACATTTTCACCACATTTGAAACTGCCGCTAGTGAGGCAAGTGCGTTGACGAAAATAGAGAGATGAATGAGTCATGCGAAGGAGCAATTTTGACATTTTAATGAGACGCAACTGTTTCCTCTTTTCGGAATTTTGATGCTTCCCTCCTCTTTTCTTTTCTTGGCGCTCGAACACTATCAAACAAAAACGTTTTCAATTCAAACAATATTGACATTGCAGCTTCTTGCACACATTGCATCAAGTAAGTCAAACATTATCTGCTTTTATCCATCTCTTTTTTTTTCCCTTACTTCACTTTATACAAAACAACCATTTACTTTTTCCAAAACCTTTGGTTTTCATATTCTCTTACACGACGCCATCCGTACATCCTCTTTACAACTCATTTTGCACGAAAACAGAAACAGTTACGTTAGTCAGTGGAATACATCAAGATAAACGGAAAGTGGCGAATATTTACTCGAGAGAGAGTCTTCGTTTTCTATTCGCTTTTGACACGCAATTTTTTTTTTTTGCGTTTTTGTACCTTGCAGCTCTTTAGCTTTAGATCCCTTACCCATTTATCAAGTTTTATCCCTCTTGCCACACATCTATTAAAATTTTTTTTTTTGTTTTCTAGCACCTCCTGCGATTTTCACTTTTTTTGCGTTTTCCAAGTTTCTCTCTCTCTCTCTACTTTTATACACACTACGTGAGAGTTGAGAAAGATCAGCAAAACAGAATACTAACGATTTCAATTTGTAAAAGGAACGGCTTCATTTGACTGAGCACTGCCCACATATTTTTTTCCATTGAGGCAGCACAACTTATCGGAGTTGCAGTTCCCACAATTTGCACAAGCACACACATACAAAGAAAATGTTTGCTCGCTCGTTCATGTCTCTGCGCACCGCCGCCACGACGCGTGCCTCTGCCGGAGTAGCGTCCGCCTTCTACACCGCCACCAGGGCCACCTCCGCCGTCATCCACGCCTCGACGCCGGCAGCGGCGCTCTCAGAGCCGCGGCGGCACCACACCAAAGCCACAAACCCGCTGCACCTCCTCCGCCGCCACCACAACGACCGAAGCCTCACCTTCGGCAACGGCAGCGCGGCGGACCGGGCGGCGGTGGCGGGTGGTATGCCGACGACGACGTGCAACTGCGGCTGCCACCACCCGACCAAGACGACACTTAGCATTCCCTCCCAGTCCTTCTCCACCTCCGCCCCGCGACTGCCGCACCGCCGCAACCTCGGCCTCCCCAGCACAAAGGCGGAGGTGGTGGAGAGCGAGGTGGCCAGCTTTGTTGGGGGGCGGCTCGTGCAGTCGCTGCAACGCGAGCAGCCGCCGCGTGGCAGTGGCATCCAGCCGCTGCTGGACTACAACAAGCAGTGGGCGAATGAGATTTCGCGCCTCAACCCGGAGTACTTCTCGGAGCTGGCGAAGCAGCAGACCCCGCAGTACCTGTGGTTTGGCTGCAGCGACAGCCGTGTGCCGGCAAACGAGATTGTCGGCCTCTACCCGGGTGACGTCTTTGTGCATCGCAACATCGCTAATATCATCTGCAACAGCGACCTCAACGCGCTGGCGGTGCTGCAGTACGCGATTGACTGCCTGAAGGTCGAGCACGTGATTGTATCGGGCCACTACAAGTGCGGTGGTGTGACGGCCGCGCTCAATGACAGCCGCGTCGGCCTCGCCGACCACTGGATTCTGCACGTGTCGGCCGTGAAGAAGCGCCACTGGAAGCGCATGGCGTCCGACATCCCGGCGCGCAACCACCTCGACGCGCTGTGCGAGCTGAACGTGCTGGCGCAGGTGGAGCACATCGTGGAGACGCACCTGGTGCAGCGGGTGTGGACGCGGCAGAACGCCGAGGACGCCGCGGCGAGGCGGGAGGGCCGCAAGTCGAACAATCGTCCAGAGGACGAAGTTGACATTCACGGCTGGGTCTATGGCCTTGAGGATGGCGTGGTGCGCCCGCTGCTGACGCTGAACCGCCGCTCGAATGTGGAGCGCGAGCTGCAGGAGGCAACCAACGCGCTCTTCTGGCGCTACGGACAGCTGTAAAAAAAAGAGAGAGAAAATTTAAAGGGTTGGGAACCTGCCAATGCTGTGCTGTGCCTCCCCATCTTGTGTTTTCCTTGCTTTGTTCTTCGTCTACTCTTCCGCTGCACACTACGATTTTTTTTTTTCTTGGAGAATACTCGAACAATACAATTGTCTTTAACAGCTTTTCATGTTGGTGAATTGAGCACTGGCGCATCATTGTTTTTGGGTTTCATAACGTGGTAGGTTAAGCGCAGGTCAAGGTTTTCTTCCTGTTCTCAAGACAACCAGTTTCATGTTGTGTCTTTTTCGTGGCAGTCCGCAAATACTATACATCTTTTTGCCGACTTTGTACCATGAGGAGAGAGATTTTTTTTTTTGTTGATGTTGGTGGGGCTTGATACATATGTAAAGAAGTGATAAAAGTTAGTTTAAAATTTGCAATGCTTTTGAATTCAAACGTTCTATAGCGGCAGCTACGTGTCGGAGATGTGATAAAAAAACAATCAAATACTTGAATGCAAGCATAATTTGATTGCAAACTGCAATGTAATGGCATCGAGAGCACCAAAAGATGGTGGGAAGTATTGACCCGAGCGTAACGCACTACATCTTCGCAAACTGTGAGCGTGCTTTTGAAGATGATCTTTTTTTTTTTGCTTTTTCAGCCCACATTTTTCTCCTCAAGTACAGAACAGGCTTTCTCGAAAGTAGCTGCCTACGGTCAAAACCGTTACTTGGCATTAAAATTTGAAGGACATGCAAAGCCCAATTTCAAAAGTCTTGTTCAACAGCTCTCAAAATAAAATCCTTAATTTAATTAATCTCTTCTCGTTTTTTTCTTCCATTTCAACTTCTCAACGACGACATTCACCGTTTACATCTTTTCCTCTTTCTTCACGGATGCAGCTTCCCCTTTTTTTTTACTACGCTTATTTTCACTTCACTCTTTTATCGCGTTACTCAGCTTTTTCTTTTTCCTTTTGCAGGAAAACTCGTTTCGTCTGATCTTTATACAACATTCGTCTCCTCCTGTTTATTCAGGTAACCAAAACAGGTAGAACACTACGCTGGAATAATACGAAAAGCAGAAACAAAAAAAAACGAAATTACGAAACGAATACGTCACGCTTTTATTTTTAGTTTATCTTTTGACCTCCTCCATACACATCGACACAAAAATCAAAAAACAGTTTATAGCATATATAAAAAAACTCCAACTCACAAGTTTTGAAAAAAAAAAAAATGAAGGGCATTGGTCGTCAGTCATTTCTGGTCGTCTTCGACTTCGACCACACCGTCGTGGACTGCAACACCGATGAGGTGATCCCGGCCGCGCTGGGCCGCCACGAAGACCAGCTGAAGATGGTGATGGAGAAGGACCGCATGCAGTGGACGAAGCTCATGGACACCTTGGTGGCTCCCTTTTCCAAGGATGAGCTGGTCAAGGCAGCGCACGAGAGCGTGAAGATCGACCCGCACATGCCAGACGTCTTCCGTTACCTCCTGAAGACGCAGCAGCAGTACGCGGAGCCGGATATGGCGGTGAAGGCGACGGACGCCCGGTCGGCTGCCGTGCGCGACAACGTGCCCAACTTTCTTGAGATCAACATCGCCAGCGATGCGAATCTTCTCTTTATCGAGGCAGCAATGGAGGCCCGGCTGCCCTTTGCGAAGGAGCGCATCTCGCAGATCCACAGCAACCCATACTACGACCTGACGGCGCCTGGGGCCCATCCGGAGGACGGTCTGGACGTCTGCTACGGCGAGGGCCGCCCGCTGAAGAGCCTCAACGTGAACGACGAGGCAGAGCGCGACGCCACCTACAACGCCGGCCGGCAGCGCAAGTCGCGTGTGTGCTGGTACGAGCCGCACGGACACCAGTGCGAGTGCTGCCTGTCCAACGGTAAGCCGAACATGTGCAAGTCCACCATCATCGAGCGCCTGCTTCAGACGACCTCGCTGATCGACCCGACCATCATCTTCATCGGCGATGGCGCCAACGACTACTGCCCGATCCTGAACGTGCTGCGTCCACGCGATTACATGTTTGCGCGTCGCGACTTCCCGATCCACCATATCCTCTGCGGCGCGGCGAAGAAGCCGGCGGGGGCGACGGACATTGGCGGCTGCTGCCACATCGGACTCTGGCGCGACGCCATGGAGCTGAAGGAGCTTTTCCAGCTGGCCTTTGAGCACCCGGGTGCTCGTCTCCCGACTCTCGCCCGCTTCCGCGATGTCTCCGCGAAGGAATTCCGCTCCGTCACGATGGCGAAGCGCATCCCCTCGGTGCTGAAGCGCACGCTGGAGGAGAGCGGCAACGCAGCCGCCACGTCGGAGAAGGGCCAGCAGCGGGTGCGGGAGCTGATCCGCAACGCGGAGATGAACGGCTTCGTGCCGCCGGTGCCCGGGCAGGCCCACGTCGCGGCGTGGCTGCGGAACTACGCGTACGTGACGGAGTACGACAACTGCCCGGTGAACGACCTGGCGAAGCGCGTCAGTGCGAATGCGGATGGCGAGGCTGCAGGCGTCATTACGCCGCGCTGGGGCCAGATTCCGTGGCTGCATGGAGAGATCTACTTTTACCACCTGCTGTGGCAGTACCTGATGCTGCGCGAGGAGGAGCAGGCGGCCAGCGAGTTGGAGAAGAAGAAGACCGCCACGGGCAGCAACGTCGGCGGTGCGCTGAACATCATCGCAGCGCACGCCTTCGACAACCCGCTCTTCTCGCAGGAGTGCCAGGTGACGACCACGCCGGGCATCGTCAGCCCGCCGGTCGTCCCTCTGCAAAACGCGCGCGACTACACGACGCTGGTGGCGAACCCGGCCTCCATCTCTCACAGCGTGATCGTGCGTCGCGTGCAGCCCCACGCGAAGGAGGGGGTTGCGGCGCCGCAGGTGCCCTATGCGGAGCTGCTGCAGCAGCCCAGCGGGTGCGTGCTGCCCCCCGCCGACGCGTACTTCCTGCCCTATCGCGACATCTTCGCGCAGGAGAAGCGCGACGTGCTGGTGAAGTTCATCCACGCCCGTGTGGTGCCGATGCTTGCCTGCCAGCCATGGCACGCCGGCAGCGACTACGGCGGCATCCTTGTCCGCTGGATGCTCTGGGGCAACGGTATTGATCTGTCCATGTTCACGCTCGACCAGCTGACCAGCGCGCACGGCGCCGGCAACGCGAAGGAGTCGCATGAGGAGGAGGTGGCGATGCTGCAGGAGCGCGAGAAGGCGGCCTCGCTGGCGCAGGACGCGAACCTGGTGGGCAACGAGGTGCAGCGCGTGGAGGCGCACCTGCGGCGGCTGCTGGACCCGACGGACCCGGGCAACGGCACGCGGCAGGTGGACATTGTGAACGACAACGTCGGCGTGGAGGTCATCTCCGACCTCTGCTTCGGCCTCTGGTACGTGGAGGAGATGAAGAAGCTTGGGGAGGCGGGCAAGTCCGGCCGCGTCGTCTACCACGTGAAGCCGATGCCGTACTACGTGTCGGACGTCACGCCGCGCGACTTCGACCTCACCTTGCAGGAGCTCGAAAACGCCTACACGAACCCGGACTTCGAGGCAGACGCGGAAAAGCGGGCAGCGCTTAAGTCTGTGCTGAAGCCTTTCGTCGATCGCGTGCGGGACTGCTTCGCCAGCGGCGCCTTCGCGGTCGAGGCGGACACGGTCTGGACACAGCCGTCCGAGTACCGCGACCTGCCCCCGCGCGTGCTGAATCGGTACTTCTACACGCAGCACGTCGCCACTCCGGCCGCGGCCGTCAGCGTGGCGGAGGCCCTCGCCGCAACCGGCAGCCCGACGTCGCCGGTGGGGCTTTACCGCATGAACAAGACGGAGGTCATTGCCCGCTCCGGCCTGGTGATGTTTAAGGGGGATCTGAACTACCGCCGCCTGGTGGGCGACCGGTACTGGGAGCGCTCCGACTTCATGTCAACGCTCGCCACGACGGACAAGGCGGACCTGCACAAGGTCGCGGAGTCGTACTCGGCGGAGGAGAAGGCCATCGTGGCGGAGGTGACGCAGGACACGCCGGCATCGGCGCTGATGGACGCGCCCTCATTCAACGAGATCATGAGCGCGTACTGGCCCTCGCAGGCCGTCCCGGTGTGCTCGATCCGCACCATCAAGAGTGAGTGCTGCGTCGGCGTGCCCGGTGCGATCAAGTCGAAGCTGGACCAGGAGCTTGGGCTGGGCTGGCGTGTGACAGGGAAGTACGGAGAGATTCTCTTCTCAGCATGAGCTTTGAGAGGGTAAAAGAAAGACAAGAAGAGAATCAGTCTCTTTATAAATGATGTCAGAGACCCGCTTTTTTATTTGCTTTTTTGTAAATGGAATAACCGCGCCTCAACAAATTGACTGTTTGTGGCGGTTTTCTTTTTCTCCTTTTGTCATCTGTCATGCTGTGGGTACTGTGTATAAACTCAGGCGACAGAGAAAACGCGAAACAATTGTCGTTTTTTTCCTCTTTTTTCTGTGCGACTCGGAGATAAACACGACTGCGCGAGGTAACAAATCAATTCTGTTTTGTCTTTATTTTTTCAAACAGGTTTTCCTTTTATCAGGTTTGATGTTATAAAATGTGCGCTTCTTCCATCTTTTTTTTCTTTCCGCGCCGGCTACGCGACCAGGAGACAGCGGGCGAGCCTTGGAAACAAACAATATAAAGGATGGTTTGCACAATGAAGAACAGAAAAAAGTGCACTGGGCTTTTAACAAACTTGTGAAACTATCGTGCTCATCTTAAAAAAAAAGAAATGCGTACAAAGGGCTTTTTTTCCCACTTCTCTCAGTAACCTTATTATTTCTGGCGATTCTTTTTTCAGCGTAGCGTAAAAACGACTTCAAAAAGAGACTGGTAAAAAGAGTAATATACTGCTCCTTTGAAAAGAAGAGTTCTCTAAACTATACTTTTCCTTTTCGGTACAGTAGGAATCAACAAGTAAAGCACCACCGATGACAAGAAGACACTTGCAACGATATATGTTTTGCACTTTTAAACCTTCGAGAAAGCCATGCTCACGCGTGCGGGCGTGAGGACCCTATGATCAGAATGCCACACGTTGCCGCGCATTCACGGTTTTCTTCCTGTTGTACAGGAGAAAGAAGTGACGGCAACCGACTTCCATCTAAATCAATCGAAATAGTACACTGCAGCCTCCTAAATCGCACGGCTTGGGAGAAAAAAAAAAAGAATAAATAGAAGGTGTTGGTTACATCCTATGAACTTGAAAAAAAAAAAGGATCGTCGATTACGCGGAGCGCGTGCTTTTCTTCCTTTGTATATCTTCCCCTTTCCTATCTCTCTTCTTCCATCGTTCAATTTTCACTGGTGGTACTCCACTGCTTTCCATTTCCTTCCAGTACGCAGTGCAAGCATACTTTTAAAGTTGCTGCCTTTGTTGGTGTATCACATTGCAAAACACTTTTGCAGAGAAAAAAAAGGAAAAAAAAAGAAACAAAACTTGCTTTTACTTTCTTCGTAGTTTGCAGTTGTGGCCGCAGCTTTGTGTTTGCTGTGCTGAGTTGAGATCGAAAGAAGAGAAACAACTTCATAATTTCTAGCTGCGCTTATACTACCAGTTTTGTGTTTCAAAAAAGTTACTTAAAACTCTTTCTTTCCTTTCTCGTCTCCTTTATCTGTAGCAGTGGCAGCTGCCAAATCGCTTTTATTGTTTTGCACTGTCTTTCTCCGATTATTTTGGTTTTTATCAATTCAGTTGCTGGTCTTATTAAAACGTCTCTATTTGCTTTGTTTTGCCTTGTTGCAATTTTTTCAGCTGGCTTGTTCCTCAAGCTGTATTTGTCTTATGTATCTTGCAACACGTCCGTTCGTTTCTGACAGTATTTTTCCATTGCTCTGCTCGATTCGATATTGTTTTATTTCCCTACTATTAATATTTCTTTTTTTCAAGTCTAAGGGCCGTTAAAGAAGCATAGAAGCGCACTTTTTTGTGGCATCCTCTTTTGCAAAGCTTTTTCCTCTTTTTCACATATTGACCAACATCTGCTTCGAGTTTTTTTTTTTTTACGAGTACTGCGTGACTAATTGTGTTTTTTTTTTCACACTTTCTTTACAGTAGCAAAAAGTTAAGTAATCATTGTGCGTCTTCTGCTGTAAAGCTAAGTACAAGTGTTTTTTTGTGTATCTTCGGACGCTTTCTAGTTTTTTTCACTGCTCTTTTTTTCTTTTGCTCTCATGAAGTCATATACTTATGCACAAAGCTCCGGCAAGGCAGAGGAAAAAGGCCACATACCCACCTCAACATCCACGTGCAGCCGCAGCTCGGAACTGCGTGACCCAACCGATGGGAAGCTTCTCCCCAAAGTCCCCACTGTCACGACTACGCAGGCTATGAAACCGTTCCAGTCAGTGCAGCGTCGTCTCTTCTCTTTTGCCGTCTTTTTCGCGCTCCTCGCATTTGCGGTGGTCACGTCCGCCGACTTGTGTGGCGCGAGAGGTACGCCGACGCGTTGTGGTGCGTTGGGGGTGCAGTTTGCCTTTGCACGAGAAACGCAGCAGCAGCGCGGTACGCAGGGCGGCGTTTCCGCTGAAGGTGGGGTCTTTGTGGAGTACGATGAGGACCCTTCTCAGCGCAGGAACCGCGACTTCTTCGGTGGTGGGAAAAAGGAACACGTCGAGGAAGCCATCGACACAGCAAGGCTTCACGGCTCGTTTGTTCATCCAGACGGGTTCGCTGATGGCGAGTTTGCCACGACGGTGGACGGCGATGCAGTTCTTGATGCGTGGCCAAGCGACGATGAGGATGTTGACGGCCCGTCGGCGGACTTCCGGGGACACAACAGCAAAGCGCAGAACCGGTTTGACGAGGTGGTCGTAGGGAAGATCTCCACCGTCAATCCGTCCCTGCATGACAATCACGACGTGCACCATGCGGATTCGCATGTGCCGCTGCACCACAGCGGTGTTGCCGACCATATGCAGCGCACCTTCTCCCATCACCACACATCCTCAGCTGCTGCTAGTGCTGGTGGTGGTGTAGCCGATGGTAACGATCACTACCTCGGTGATGAGCACGGTGCTGCAGCGGCGCACTCGGGGTCCCTCTTCGAGAACAGCGCGGCGGAGACACATCTGAGGCACACACGTGACATGCAGAAGCTGCGTCCCGCGGAGTACGGCGGCACGGAGCACTTTACCGACACGTCGCACTCCCGCCTTTCACGACGAGGCGCTCTACACGATGACGGTAGTGTTGACGGCACAGCGCAGATCGTTGAGCAGGAAGACGAGGAGATGGTAGAAAGCGACGGCTTTATTGTGGCGGGTACCGGCGACAAGGCGGGCGACGCCGGACTTCCGACGCACACGCTTTTCGACGATGTCCGCGAGGATCGCGGGGATCAAACGGAGAACGAGGAAGCGGAGCAGGCAGACGAACGTGTCGATGGCACAGAACGACACGCCTTTCCGCTGTCGTCGATGCAGGCGCCAGCGAACTCGCCGTGGACGGTCCGGCATTATCCACTCGACGGCGACATTGATCATGCATCGGACACCACATCGTCATCCTCCTCTTCTGTCTCCTCCTCGCGTGCCGCATCCGGAGCCGAAACGGCAGACCCGGACGGCGGGACGCGATCCGGCCCGAGTGTGCGGCCGTCCACCTTCAACACCGGCCTGGGCAAGCGCGACGGCGTCATCTTTGACCAAAAGAATGGCCTGCAGGCACGCTGGCGGGAATACAGGGGCAGCTACCCGACCCTGCGCGAGCTGATCCGGCAACTCGTGCGGGCATACAAGGAGGAAAAGCGAATCAAGCGGGCGTGCTTGTCCGTGCTGGCGGCGAAGCGGCGTGGCGCTGATGGGACATCGCAAGGAGCAGCGGGCCAGAACGTCAGCAGTACCGTAGGTGGTGGTACCGAGAGAATGCCGACGGCGGCAGAGTGCACGGCTGCCCTGCCGACGCTGCGGACTTCCCTCGACTGGGTGCGGTATCTGCCCTACGTCCCCATCTACCCTATCGACGAAGCGCTGAAGCACCTGGAGCACGAGCACGACGACGACATCCTCTTAGCCCTCTTCTACGCCCCGGACCTCTTCCACACGTACAACTACATCCAGTGGATGAGCCTCATGGTCAAAGCAACGTGCTCGCTGCTGCGCGCTGGCGTGGTGGATCCGCTGGCGCGGGTGCAGGACGACGAAGACGTGTATGCAGCCTTTGCAAACGACACCTTCGACGGTATCAGTGGTGGGGGCAGTGGTGGTGTCTTCTCGACCCCAGCGCGTCTCAGCACAAACACGTCTCGCACCAAGTCTACAAACAGCAGCGGCGCGAGTGAAAAGACGGGCGGCCTGCCCCTCTACTGCCCTGACCTGACCCTCCCGACCACCAACGGCCTCTTCACGCCGCGCGATGTTCAGCGGATGCGCGACAACACGGTGCGCATCGCCATCATTGACGGCTACTACCCGCAGCGGAACGTCACGCGTAATCTGTGGAGCCGTGTGGGGCTCGACACGTACATGGTGAACGAGAAGGAGTGGAGCCTGTCTGTGCCGGACTCTGACGACGCCGACGACGACAATCATTTCGCTGGAGGAGAAGAAAAATATGAAGCCGGTACGGACAGCGTGGATAATGACGCGGAGGGCCGTGAGGAGACGCGATGCTCCAACGGAGGCTCTGGCGATGCCGGAAATGAAGATCAGAGTGGACAGTGTGTGGATTGCGACGCTGCAACGAAGGCCGGCGACCGAACAAAGAACCCGCACGAAGAAGGAGGTTGCCCTACCTGTGAAAAGGCAGCGCCGACACCAGGCGGCATCGCATGGTCTTCCCAGCCGCCACACCAGCATCGCCGCCATCCCAGCACCGGTAAACCAACGAAAGCGCCGTCCTGCGCGCCACGTGCAGAAATGAACATCACCACCACCGACTCGCAGGAGGATCGTCGTTGCACCTCTGCCCTCGCCAGCAGCACATCCGGCACGCCCAACTCGCCCTTCTGCGCTAACTATCGACCCATCTCGGAAATAATGCGGCGCAGCTCCGAGGACTGGGGCCCGGTCTTCATTGAGCAGCGCAACGCGCTGTTGCGGCTGCTGGCACGCGAGGGCGGCCTCTTCACCGAAGTGCAGGAGGCACTGCAGCCGTCGTCGCGGCCCTGGCGAGGCAGCGGCGGTGGTGGCAGCAGCGGTACGACGATTGGTGCCGGTGCGAGTGCGAGCACGGCGGATGCGGCGTCGACGTCGCCCACCATCGCGGAGGCTGCATCGAACACACCGACATCGGCGGCAGAGCAAACGGAGCATCGCGCACGCGCATCGAAGGTGAAGGACTGGCAGGAGGAGGAGCAGGAGGAGACGCAGCAACATGGCAACGGCAGCCGCGGCAAAACGAGGAACGGAGACCGTGAAGACGAGGAGGAGTTTGTCACCGCTGAGCCCATGACGTCGACGCACGCCTCTCCCAGCACCCATCCGGCCACCCCCACTGTCACCAGCGATCGTGAGGCTTCCATGGTGTCCCCACTGCGGCCGGGCGACGAGGCGCCGGACAGCGACCGCATTCACTTTCTCGCGCGCTACATCATCGAGCATACAGATGACCTTATTCTGAGCCGACCGGAGCGCCTGCTGGAGGTGCTGCAGCGCTCCTTCGACCGCGTCCGCCAGCGCGAGCAGCGCCTCGTCGAGAAGATCTTTAGCTGGGGACAGATTATGAAGTACCGCGTGCACGTCAACGTGTCTGCGCAGCGCATCGACGAGTTTTCGTCCGATCACGTGTGTGAGGTGCGCTATCAGGTGTACCTGCACTCGCCGCAGTCGTTCGACGGCGCCGGCCCTGTCGGTGAGGGCGAGCGCGCAGAGGGCGGGCCAGCTGGTCTGCCAAGTGGCGGGGGCAGCCATAACGGTGGTGGTGGTGGTGTAGTGGGCGGTGTTCTGCGTGGTCCGCGGTTCAACCAGGCGCCGTCCTTCTGGACTGTTGAGCGGCGTGCGGTGGACGACGACAGTCGCGAGGACGACGACGTGGATGGGCTGGGCTCCAAAGCGAGCTGCTACTACTACCAGCAGCTGCGCAACTCCCGCGTGTCTGCGGCGCTCGGCTCCGCGTCAGCGATGCAGCACCGGCCGAAACGGAGAAGGGCGGTGCTGGGGAATGTCAAGGACGCCGTCGCAGCTCTTACCAGCACAACAACCAATTCTGCAGCATCGCGGAATGCAAGTGATACGGCGGCATCCGCAGCGGAGAATGACGACGTCGACCTCGCTGCAGACTCGCAGCGGCATGTGGCGCACCTCACCAGTGCGTCGGAGGCAAAGATGCGGTATCGCAAGCCGCACGCGGACACCACCGTCCCCGCTGCGCAGGAGTCGACATGGGCGGGGGACGTGAGCAAAGGCGGAACAAAGTCTGCTACTTCTCCCTCAACAAATGATGGTGCTGCCGCTGATGTGTCGGAGGGGCAGGGAGGTGTACGAGAGGGAGGCGTGTCCGAAGAAAGCGAAGAAGAAGAGGAGGAGGACCACATTCGCAGGGACGACGACGAAGACGAGGAGGATGATGAGGCCTTTTTCGACGAGTTGCTGTCCAAAGCAGACGAGCACGACGCGCTCCATGAACTCAACATCCAGTACGTGGACGGCATGGACGAGCTTGCGTTCGAGGAGAGCGAGAGCGCAGCCGCAAACGGGCACACAGCGAAAGAAACAGCGGAAAATGAGGAGAGGAAGGACGAACGTGAATTCGCTGCCGCAACAGCGGCTTTCGACGAAGCCGCTGCTGCTGCTGCCACGTCGATCGGTGGCAAGTCGACCACGGAAAGCATCAACGCTCAGACGGCGATGGACGGCTCTGCGGAGCCACCGGGCCTGTCGGGTACGGCGACGAACAGTCTCCGCCTCCTGGGCACGGCGGCGCGCCGCAACTACCTGCTTCGGCAGACCCCACCGGTGCTTCTCTTTCCGCGCAAGCAAGGCAGTCGTCCTTATGTGTTCCCGCAGACGCTGCTGCAGATGGTGTATCTGACCTTCTCCGGGACGCCTGGGCAGCTACCACCACGCGAGCATGCCCGGCGCCTGCGTGCTCGCTGGGGCTGCGAAGGTGCGGCACCGCACTCGTCTTCGTCCTCCGCCTGTGCCGCGGCTTCGACAGACGTGAACGACGGGTGCAGCGTGGACGAAAAGGATTCGACGTGTGGGCTGAAATGTTCGTCTTTCTCGGCGCTCTGCGCCAACACAAACAACGCCAGCAATGGCGACGATGACGGCGCACACAACACGACGGCGGCCGACCTCCGCTCGTCGCAGACGTCCCCCACCAAGTCCCCGTTCGCGTCCTTCACGGAGCCCGTGGTGGCCACCGCTGCTGCCCCGCCCACGCCGTCGACGTACCGCGTCGTCAGCCTCCTCGACAACCCGTTCAGTCGCATTGGCGTGGAGCACCTGCACTACGACTTCGTCATCAGTGGGCCGAGCAGCCCCACATCGGTGCTGCAGCTGCTGGTGGAGGAGGCGCGGCGGGTGTCGACGCCCGGCGAATTGGCAGCGCGCAGTCACCGCGAGGCGCTCTACCGCCTGCAGCACCGACAGTGGTTGGAGGCCCGGCAGCGTCGGGCGGCGCAGGAGGCGGCACAGAAAGGCAGCAGAACTGGGGACGCCACAACCTCCACTACCACTACAGAGGAAGGGGAAACGGCGGTGATGAATGCAGAAGGTGCTCGAGGGGCGGAGGTTGGAAAGGCACAGAACGGGGATGCAGGAGAGGGTGGTGGTAGCACCTGCGGAGGGAACTGCATGTCTGGACACGCTGCTGGTGCCGAGGACCAAAACTGCTCCTTCGCCACGTGTGCAACCAGAGCCACGTCTGCTTCGCCTTCTCCTGTGAAGCATCCTAACGCCGCGCATGGCGATACCGCGCCGCAGCCTGACCTGTTCGAGCGTATGCCGGAAGTGGAGTTGGCCAACCGAGAGTACGGCGGCTACCGCATGTCCTGGGGTGAGCGCTTCCTCGAGAGCACCGCTGAGGATATCAAAACGACGCTAGTGGAGAGTGCTGATGCGACGAAGACAGTGCCGTCTCTCACCGCCGGGAAGGCTACCACGCAGACGGAGTCAACTTTTTATACGGAGCACAAGCGAAAAGCTACGTCGACCTCAGGAGGCCCAACGACGACCGCAGCCGCAGCCGCAGCGTCAGCGGACGAGCTTGACGGAAAGGCCGACGTGACGTTGCCCGCTGTCAACATCGACGTCGGCACGCGACCGCCGTCCACGCGCCAAGAAAGCCAAGCGGAGGACACCTCCGCCAGGGAGGAGACGACCCACCACCACAACAGCAGCCATCTGCTGCACGATGAGGAGTACTTCTTCGAGCACGACATCGCCTTCCGCCTGGATCCGGAGCGCTTCGTCGAGAGCGCGCCGCTGACGCTGCACTTTTTCTTGCGCACGCCGACGCACGTCGTCGAGACGGAGATTATCGAGCCGCTGAAGGAGCACATTCGCGTGCTGCGTCAGCGCCTGCTCGAGGACATCCTCGCGGACGTCTACGAGTACGCCGCGTGCCAGGTTAGTGGCAACCGCTACGTGCAGCTCCTCCGCAACGGCGTGGACGCCCCGTACGTGAATGGAAGTCGCGTTGCCCCATCGCCGGCCGACGGCGACGACGTGAATGCCGGCGGCACCACGAGCGAGACAGTGGAGAAGAGTATTCCGTTTGCATTCACGCCCAATGGAGCGGCGCTGCTGGCCGGGATAAGGAACAGCGCAGCGATGTGGGTTTGGCGCTTTACCTCCGAGCTGCAGTCGCAGGCGCTGAGTCGCGCGTTATCGAACACGACCAAGGAGGACTTCATCTCGACCAGCATCAGCGGCCGCGAGAACTGCGAGGATTGCGATGGCGACTCGTTTGCGCACTACCCGCTGCCGCTGCCACGCGATGCGGCGTCGATGGTGGAGCTGCTGCGCATGCCGTACGACGTGGAGATGGACCCAGCGACCACCGCGGAGGAGGAGATCGACAGCCTGCGCAGCTACACCGACACGATGGTGCTGCAGAGTAGCGTGTTCGGCCGTCTCTATCGCTACGCCAAGGACGCCAGCAAACACAGGCGGCGTAGCAGCAAGGAGAGCAACGATAGCAGTGGTGACGCGGAGAAGGCTCTCTCCAGTGCGTCACTCGCTGACGCGACGGATGCGCAGAAGTGGTCAAAGCTGCAGCAGTGCCGCTTCACCCAGGAGCGTCTGTTTCTCTTGCAGATCGCCTTCCGCGAGCTGATGAAGCGGTCCAACCCGGGCAGCACGGAATCGTTTTTCCAGCTCGTCGCTATCGATCGCGAGGCGGCGATGCCGGTCGACCGTAATGACCCATCGCGCGTCGTCCACCGCACCTCCCCCACCTCGTCGCTCACGTCGTCGTCGTCGCTGCCGTCGGCGTCCGCCGAGCCGATTCGCCCGCGGGAGTGCCTCAACGCGTACAACAACACCTATCTCGCCGTCACGTACCTCTTCTTCAACGGCACGGCGGAGCGGTACTACCGCAACCACCCGCTGAACCACCGACGTGTGCGGCTGATGCAGCGCCTCGATGAAGCCATCCGGCTGTCGCGGCAGGCGCGGCTGATTCTGCTGACGGCAACGGAGGAGGACTACCGCACGCAGTACCTCGACACCGTCATCCAGGATGCCGCCCGGCGCTTCTTCATTATCCGGCAAGTGACACGCAACCGCGACACCGCCGCTCGGGAGCTGGAACATCATCACCAGCAGCAGCAGCAGCAGCAGAAATCCTTCTCGTCGGATCGATCGGACGCGAAGGAAGTGATGCTGCCGGTGGACGCCAGCACGGAGTCGCTGCCTTCAGAGGCGGCGGCGCGCACGACGCTGGCGTTCCGTCGTGATCGTCGCCGCGGAGCCTCAACCGATGGTGGCGGTGATGGTAACGGTGGTGGCGCGGACGGTTATCCGAGTGCGGCGTCTCATCCGCCCGCCACGCCTGGAGGCTCGTCGCCGGCGGGCTATTCAGATGATCTTGCTGATGACGACGATGACGACCAGCGGGAAATGTACGAGAGCTTTGCACACCTGTCTCCGTTCCAGTTTAATATCATCAGCTTCGATTTCGACGGTAATGATAGCGACCCGCTTATCACGAACTGGAACACGAAAACACCTGCGTCGTCCGCCGATACCACCTCGTCTTCTGCTTCTTCGTCCTCTGCGGCTGTTACGACCTCAGATAGCGAGGGGGATGAACTTTCCACTTTCAGTGATGGCGCCACCCACACGGAGCACGCGCACGCGAACAAAACAGCAGCATCTTGTGCATGTGGTGCGGGCTGTCGCTGCGCCGGCCCCACCGACTTTTCCACCGTCCACTGGGAGTCACCCGAAGGCAGCACGAGCTACGACGACGACGACGACGAAGGCTTTGATGATGACGAGGCGTCGCGCAGCTTCAGCGAGGTGAGTGCACCTTCCACAAGAGGCGCGAGCCAGCGTCAGAGCGGCGGCGCTGCCCATTACGGTACTTCTGGCGGGGACGCGGATACCGCGGCGCAGCTGAGCAGTGTACTGGACGGCGCGGCATCCGGCAGCACGGAGGAACTCGGCGCTGCTCGACGGTGGTCACTCTTCGACACCCCGCGGCACCTGCGTGCACGAGCGGAGAAGGCGCGTCGCCGCTTCCACGACGCCGCCGCGAACACGTGGACTGGTCGCTCGATGGAGGAGGAGATGGCGCTGCTGGATGAGGAGATGCGCCGGCTGCAGTTGAAGTCCAAGGAGCAGTACAGTGAAGGCGACAAGGACACTTCTGTTGCCTCGGCTGCGTCCACGCCGGTGGCTGCGGCGGGGGCTCCTGCGACACAGCAAGGTCAGCACAAACTCTCAACCCGCTCGCGGTGGATGTGGCTCTTTGATCGCCCGCGTTGGGTGATGGAGAACCTGCGCGGCCAGGACCCACAGCAGCAGCAGCAGCAGCAGCAGCACAACGATGACGCCACCACCGTTACCACACACGCGACCTCCTCGGTGCTCTCCCAGACTTCGAGGAGCACTAGCAGCAGCAGCGACGGTCACTGCGCTATTGATGGTGCGAGCACCACGTCAGGAAAAGAAACGGCATCGCACAAGAGGTACGGCGTGTGGCAGCAGCAGCCGCCCGGTGTGTTGGAGGAGCCGGAAGACTACGCGGATGTTCTGGCCAGCGAGGATGATGTGACCACCACCGGTGGCGGCTTCACGGAGGAGGATGAGTTTGTGCCCGATGAGGACATGTCGCACGTCATCACGGGGGAGAAGACGGAGTACGAGGAGGGGCTGCCGTTTCCGTGGCGGCACGGCGAGCTGCCGCGGCAGGAGTTGCGCCGTCGCCTGGAGGAGCATCAGCGCCACGTGCGGGAACTGAAGAGACGCCTCATCGATGTGCGGCTGCGCTGGGCGTCTGCGCTGTGGAATGAGCGGGAGCGGCCCGGCAGTACGCAGTTGCAGCATCAGCAGCAGCAGCAACAACAGCAACAGCAACACCAACACCAAAATGCGGAGGGCGAGGAAGTGCCGTTGCTCGGTGATGAGGATGGTGAGGAGCCATGGGAGTGAGAGTGACTTTTTTTCTTCGCGATGTGCTACTTTAATCTCTGAAGGAAAGAAAAAACTTGACGCAGCTAGTACGCGACGCTGACCTTTTTGTTGATGATGAGCGTTTCGATATCACCTTTTCTCTATTTTCTTTTCCATTTGATTATTCACAAACAAATAAGTGAAAAAAAAAAAGACTCGTCTAACATGAATTTTTAAAAAGAAGAAGCGTTTCTCTTTGCACATCAATTCATGAGGTTGTGAAGAGTTGCTGCTGATGCGGGACATTGAGCTCTGCCTTCCATCTTCACCCTCGTTTTAGTTCTAGCGGGGTCTCTGCTCTCTGCCACAGTGACCTTAAAAAAAAAAAAAAACCATGGTTGTGAATCTTATCCTCTGCAAGTTCTCCTCTGAAACACCCACGTATCTGCTTTTTTCTCTCCAATTCATTCTTCTGTGGAGGTTTAATAACAATTGGTAGAAACACAAAAAAGTACAATTCCTGCAAGTTCACACGTACATCTGTGTGTCTGTATTAGAGGCGCAAGACGAAGCGCTGCTAGAGCTAATAATAATATCTTTTTGTTTGTTTGGGGTGTGTGCTGCTCGTTCACGTAAGACAGCAGCACGCACATAACCGGGTGAAAATACTATTAAAAAAAAGAAAACGTTTTTTTTTTTTGATCGAGTTACATTCAAGTCTTGAACACAACGTTGCGTCCAGAGACGCACGACCTTTGAGTCTTTTTGGCTCGTTTGTGTGAAAAGTTCTGCGAGTAGCTTATTTGACCGCCAGAAAACAATTAAATAAAACACAGAGAGCACACACACACACGTGCGCACTCACTCACAAACACGCACACAAGTATAAGCTTTGTCGCTGCTCGCATTAAAGTTTGTGAGTACACACACAATAGGTACATTTACAATTCGCTTTTATTTTTTATTTTTGTGCTTTTCTCCTCTGCTTATCCATCGCGTGTAGACTTATTTCTCCTTTACACTTTTTTTTATTACTTTTCTTTGTACCTTTACGCGTAGCAACTGAATAGTCAAGCCGCCTCCTTTTATCTTTCACCTTTTCTCAGTTTGTAAGTGTTTTCCAATTAGAGCTCTTAAAGTTATTTGTACAGTATTTTTTGCTTTGTTCTCCCTATTGTCACACAATATCTTGCATCGGCTGCTACCACCTGCGCATCAAGTATTCTAACACTGGTTCATTTCTGTTTCTTATTTGACTGGCGCTTGTAGTGTGCTTGTTTGAAGTCACTTGACCCTTGCTATCACCTCCCTGCCAAATCGCTAAAAAAAGCGACGGTGCTGCTAAAAAGCCTGCAGAACCGTTTGAAAAACGTTTTTTCGCCGTTTTTTTTATTCGGAAAAAAAAAAAGCAAACCTGCTAAAAGTAAGCTGAGACAATTTGAAAGCTAAATCTTTTCTCTTTTTTTCTTTTTTTTGCAACACAGCACCATGCAAGACGCTGGCTACGCTGGCCGATCGGGCAGCAGCGGCGCACCGCCCACCAGGTTTGCCAACCATCAAAACGAGTACTTTGACGTCGATGCCGAAGATGCCTACTACGCCTACGAGAAGCAGCGGGCACGCCGCGACCGCTACGCCACGGCGGACAACGAGCCCCACAGCCCGATGTACGACGCCGCAGCACCTCCGCCACGTGCAGCCGGTCCGTCACCACCACCGCCGACCTCGCAGCAGATGCCTGCACTTGTCCCCCACAGCGGTAACGGCCACAGTAACATCCAGCAGAGCAGTGTACCGTATTCCTACGATAGCAGTAGGCTGGGCAACGGCGGGGCAGCAGGGGCCACGTTGTCGTCTTCACCGCAGCCGCCACCGCACCGAGGATATCAAAACGTCGATGGGGCGTACCCTCCCGCAGCGAACGCGTACGGCGAGGGAACGCATACGAAACACGACAGGGATGAAGGTGACGACGACAGCGGCTGTGGAGGCTGCTGCAGTGGGCCGTCTCGCTCTGACGCTGTCTTCTGCCGCGCCTTTTCGTGGGACACGATCGGCACGGCGCTGATGAGCACCCCCACGCAGACCTCGCCTGGTTTTTTGTTGGCGCTGATCGGCATCGTCACGGGGCTGCTGCTCTTCATGCCGTGGTCAGCGAACGCGGTGCACATCGTCTTCATGGTGCTCTCCGCCGTTGTCGGTTGTGTGTGCGGGCTGCTGTACTGCCTCTCCGAGCGCGTGTGGCGACGCCGACAGGCTAGGTCTACGACATCGTGGAAGGCGATTGCGTACCCTGCAGGGGCGGTGACGCATTCGGACGGCACCCATCACATTGTCGACACGCAGGAGAATCGCGACGATGGCACGTGCGGCGGCGAGGGTTGTGCTTCCTGCTGCTGCTGCTGCGTCGGGAGCTCGACGTGGTGTCACTGCACCTCGGGCTACATTGACCGCCAACACTTCCGCATTGTGCTTCCGACGGTGCAGCTGTTCCTTCTCGGCGTGTTCGTGCTGGTGTCGCCGCAGGTTATGACAGCGTGGACGGCAGCCCCGCCCAGTCGTTCTGCGGAGTCCGCAGAGGGCGGGGACATCATTGCCCATCATCCCAACCGCGACGCTGCCCGCTACGGCGCGACGCTCTACCCTGTCGAGGCTGTCTGGAAGGCGTGCCTGCTGCATGCGTGGATCGGGATGGGCTTCTCCCTGCCGCTGGTGTGGATGCTGTTGGTGGGGCTGGTGCACATGGCCGTGCTTCTTGGCCAGTGCCAGCACACCGGCCCCGGCACGCTGCTCACCTTGGTGGTGTGGATGTCGGTGCCGCTGCTGTGCTTTCTCTTTCTGACGTGCATCCGGCGACCTCGTACTGCGTTCAACGTATGCGAGAAGAGCGACGTTCCGTCAACTTCGCATGCCCAGCAAGCTACGCAGTATCGGGGGCAAGGGTCGGCTGCCCTTGCTTCTCGACCGCAGGTGACGGGTGCGTCAGTGGCTCCCGCAGGACTGGCGCCTGGCCTCGTCTACACCTCCAACGTGCCCTCCGCGGTGGCACGCACCCCGTCTCCGGCCGCTGCTGCCGCTACGTACAGCACGCACAGCAACAGGATCAACCCTGTCGCGGCCACCTACTCCGCCGTTCCAGCGGGCTCGCCGTACTCGATGAACGCCGCACCGCTCGATTTTTATCGAGGACAACGCGGAGCTGTCTGTGAGGTGCTGCCCCCGCCACCACCCGCAGCGGCCTATCAAAATGTCCCACCGACCGCACACGCAGGTGGGATACCGCCCCCGCAGGTGGGCGACTACGCCTTCTTGGCGAGGACGGGCGGTGGCAGGCCGCAGCCTAACCGGCGCCGCAACGTGAACACGATCAATAGTGGTGCACATGCGCAGCAGACTTGCTATGATCCTAATGCGGAGCTGTATGGTGCGCGGACGCGGTATGTGCCGCCCCGGCTCGCCGCACCACCGCAGGGGCAGCGTGGAGGCGTTCTGTACAGCTCAGAATTCCCAGCAGCAGCAGCCGCGGCGTACGGCGCGGGGAATGAGGCGGCGGCGGCGGCGGCGGCGCAGAACCGCTACCCTGCAGAGGACTTTTACACACCACGGGAGGCGCAGTACCCATCACCGCCTCCGCCACACCAATCCCAGCCACTGCAACAACACGAGCAGCAGGCGCGGTCTCCGCAGGACACCTACACGCCGCTCTACTCCCCACCGTCACCGCCCGCGCGTGCAGGTCGACCCACACGCAACTTAAACGGTAAAGTGGAATCGCAGGAGGCTCGCCCACACCTGCTGTCCCCACCAGCGCCCTCACCTCTTTCCAAGTCAGACCCGCGCAACACCTCGCAACACCGCGGCGCAGCGACGAGAAAGGGGAACGAGAATGCGGGGATCAAAGAGGAGGAGGAGGAAGCGGCTGTGGTGATGGACGATGACGCGGCGTTTCAAGTAAGCGATGAGACACAGCAGAGAGACGGTGACGCCGGAGTTTGTGCTGCCGCCGCTGCTGTCCATTTCTCGCAACCTGCACAGAAGTCCAGCAAGCACGATGCTGCATCAGCGAAGCCGCAATCGCAGCCGCACCGCAGCACCAATGATGGTCGTGGGCAGCCGCACGAAGATGCCGAAATGACAACCGTCAAGACCTGGGAAGAGCACGGGCCCGCTCACCCTGCAAAGTTGAAAGAGGCGGCGGCAGCAGCAGCAGAGGGAGAAAAAGAAGACCATGCTGGCGCGGACAACTACGCCGCAGAGGTGCCACCGGGTGCCTCCCTCGAGGAAACGTGTGCCCCATACCTGGTGCTGAACGCAGACTTCGTCATTGTCGATGTGAGCCCGCTGCTGTGCCGGCTGCTCGGCACCGACGCTGCCGCCCTCATGCATCGTCACCTGTCCGACGTGCTCGCCTGGTTGGAAGTGGCGGAGCGTGACGCGGTCGTGGACATCGTGACGCAGGTGCGCCAGGCTGCCCTCCTGCCTTCCGCCACCGCTGTGCCGGTTCAACATCCTGAAAAGCATTCGAAGAAGACGTCGAAGAAAGCGAAGGAACGTCACAGGGAAGCTGCAAGGGTAGAGCAGGCTAACACCGGCGAGCAGCCGGACGGAGCCGCGGTGGACGGCGCAGTGGTGCAGCGCGTCGTGCTGCGCGGCCGCTGCCCGTTCTTCCGCGCAGACACCGCAAAGCCCTCCACGAACACCGCGCCGCAGCTCGCAGAGGAGAGCAACAACCCATCAGCTGCGCAGGACGTAGATGAGAGCCGCAGAGGCGGCGTGGCGGCGTCCTTCGCGAAGGTGCGGCGCAGTCGTCCGAAGTTCGCCCTCTGCCTCGACGTGTGGGCTGAGATCATGGCAGACGTGAACCTTCCTGCGCAGCCATCCTCTGTGTCCACGTCGCTCTTCAAGGGGAAAAAGTCCGCACACAAATCAACAACAGCCGCAGCAGCAGCACCCACACCCTCACCAGTGGTGATTGTCCTTCGCCGGCCTCTGCTCCACGGCCTCTGCGATGCGCTGCCGCTCCCCGTCGCGCTCGTACACCCCCGCACCGGCGAGGTGCTGTGCTGGAACGCGTACGCCGCTGCTCTCACCGGCATGGCCGCCTTCGACATGCTCGGCACCTCCGCCTACGCCGGGTTTGTGTGCGAGGCACCCGCCGTGGCGGCTGTCACGACCGTCACCACGGCGACCACCAGTGCCTCAGCGGCGGCGGCAGCGGCGTGGCCCGGCAGCCCCGGCAACGCCTCGTCGTCGCTTCGCCCCTCCGCGCCATCCCCGCCGTCGCCGCCACGCGAGCATGTCGATGTCGCCATCCCCGCCGGTGGAGAGGTGCCCTCGCATGTTCAAATCGCAGCTCCGAATAAGATCACGCCAGAGTCGCTGGAGTCGTCGCAGAAACCGCGGCTGGGGCAGGCGAGCAAGAGCAGCGGGGAGGCGGAGACGCCGGCACGCCCGCCCTCGCGTCGTAACGCCGCCCTAACGGGATTCTTTTATGCTCCCTGCACGATGGCTGCCGCCTCTGCCGCGCCATACGAGAGCGGTGCGTACGCTTACAACTCCCCGCTCTTCGCCACCGCCACCACCTCGATCAGCGGTGCGGGTGGACGGCCGACAAGTGCCTCGACAAGTGCCCGCCGCTTCCTTACCTCGTCGCCAAACGTCACCACGAATGCACACGGCGCAGGCAGGGAGGGGAATGGGGTGGCGAATCAACTTTTCGATGGCCTGTCCACCCCTTCCGCTTCCCCGTCGCAGCCACCCCTGACCGACACAGCAGCAGCAGCGGGGGGTGCGGCGAACGGACCTCGCAAGCCGCCGCCACCGCCACCGCCGCCGCTCAGCGCCACACGCCGCGGCCTTTCGGGGCTGTACGGCGCCGGTGAGGACGTTAACGTGGACGCGTCGCTGACGGAGGACGTGTGGCGGCGCGGCGGTGGCGGCAGCAGCAACAGCGCAGCCGGCGGACGTGGCCGGCCCCACACCACCTTGTCCGAACCACCGCGTCCTGACGCAGATCGACGGGAGAATGGGGATGCGGACGGCGATGACAACGTCGTGAACAACGCGGGAGGGGAGGAGGGGGAGGTGTACGAACACGAGGGAGTGGACGGGGAGGAAGGAAGGCTCTCCGTCGCCCTGCCCGCCTCTCGAGGACAGTCGCCGACGGTGCGGGGGATGGTCTTCCGGGCGTCGCTGCGTCCCCTGCGTGGTATTCTGTGCAGTGAGGAGGCCGGGGTGGTGGAGAACCAGCTGGGCGGCGGTCTGCCACAGCCCATCGTCCCCGAACACTTGCTGCATGGTGGGCAGCACAGCCCCACTTTTCACTCCCACACGCATCCATCGCTCCCCACTATCGTCGATAAAGGTCGCAGCAGGCAGGAGGGAGACCCGGCTGCGGGGGACAGCGACGAGGGCGGGGAGGCGGTCCTGTCAGGACGACACCTTGCCCAGCAGCAGCAGCAGCAGGTGAAGGATCGTTCTATGCGCCTGCCGCAGCGTCTCGTCACTTCTGAAGACGACGATGACGATGAGGATGATGGTCGCAGCGACAGCGAGGACGACGACTGCTCCGACCGCGTCCACAATGTCGATGATGACGACGAAGACGATGATGATGACGAGGGTGGCGCCTTCGACGACGACCTGCCGGAGGCGGTGGCGGCTGCCGCGATGCTGGACGGCAGGCGGCCGCACGTCGCCGCGACGCTGGATCAGCTGCTGACGAGTCGGTCCGCCCTTCACACCGACTTCGACTACACCCCATGCGCGGCAGCCGGACATGGTGTGGATGGGAGTTGTCGTCACGGCGTGCCGTCGCCTCTGCTGGCGCACCGCAGCGCCGCCTCCACGGCAACCACGACGGCGACGATGGTCGTCTCCTCCACGTTGCTGAACTTGGAGGTGAGCCCGCAGTGCACGCTGCGGTACGCCTTGCAGTGTCTGGTCGGGAGCGATGCACCGCTGCTGCTGACGCTGTCGGAGCCGCCGCTGTACGCCACGAGCTACGCCAGCGCGGAGGTGCTGTTGCAGGACCGCCACCGCAGCTGCTGCCGTGTCAGCAGCGTGTCGCCCGACGAGCGCAGCATTGGCGCGAATGGGATGGGCGTTGGCAACGACCTGGAGAGCTACCTCGGCACTCCCCCGTCGCAGCAGCAGTCCCCCTTTCTCCGACAGCAACAGCACCACCACCCGCAGCTGCCGGCGCTGTGGGGGGACGGCTCGGCGAGTCTGCAGTACGTCGCGGACGTGAAGGACGCGGTGGAGCACTACCGCCAGAGCATCGAGGAGGACGCCAGCGGGTACACGGAGCTGCTGGGGCTGCTGTCCTTGTCCGCACGCAACAGCAGTACCGTGAATGCCGCCACCGTGAACGCCGGCCGGCCGCACGGCACCGGTGGGCGCACCTCCCTCGTCTCCCAAACCTTCTCCACGCTGGGCGGGAGTGCCATCTTCGACCCGAAATCCGCCGTCGTGACGCCCAACGCGGCGCGGCAGCTGCGCTTGCTGAAGGGCCTGTCCGACCAGCTCCTGGCGGCGACGGCGGCGTACACCCGTACCCGCCAGTCCATGGCCGCCACTACCACCGCGACCGCCTCCCGATCACGAGGGGACGACACCACCACAGCAGCAGCCGTGGCAGCAGAGAACGCGAGAGGAGCTGCCGCAGGCGGTGTTCGTGGCACGCCGCCATCATGGCCGTCGTCGCCGTCTATGGCGCCCGCTGCGCTGACGTCCACCGCGAACGACGCACGCTTCAACAACGCGGCGCGCGATCATGCGGGCAGTTTGCGCAATTCGTACCCGTCCCTGCCACCACCGACCCTCGCCGACACGGACGTGACCACAGGGAATGACGTGGTGTTGCAGGGCGCGGAGATTCCCCAGCAGCAACAACAACAAATGCAGCCGGCGTTGCCGGGGCAGACCGCCAATGCTGGGTCGCGGCGTGGTGCCGGGCCGCACCGTCGCCAGCCTGGTGAGCAGCCCTCCGGCATGAACTCCGGCGGCGGCGTAGCCACCCGCATCTACCGAGACCCCAACGCGACGACCACCAACACCACCAGCAGCACGGTACCGTCTCAGCTCGCTGCCACTGCTGCTGCGGCGAGTCCGGCTGGTGCTGCCCCCGCACCGGCGCCAACAGAGGAAATGAAAAGCTTGGGTGGCAATGCGCAGCAGCAGCAGCAACGCCGTCCGAATCGTCGATCGAGTGTGCCTGACCTTGGCAACACGCAGGGCAGCAACAACAACAATAACAACAGTGCTGCCTTCTCCTCCGCTGACGCGGCAGTGACAATCCCGGCGGTGGTGGGAGCCGCCATCGTGCCAGGCGGCGTGGGCACACCGCTCACGGGCTCCGGCAAAGCCAACGCCCGCCGCGGTAACAGCGGGAAGGAGAGAGACTTGGCGCTGACCACGAACACACTGAACAACAACAGCAACAACAATGGGAATGCGGTGAGTCGAGATGCAGCCAATGCGGCGTCGGCGCCGGTGAGCACGCCGCTGACGGTGGCGTCCGACTCGATGTTTGGCAACTTTGCGGAGTTCCGCAACTCCGGCTACGTGGCGGGCAGCAGCAGCACCACACCGCTGCTCAACGCCGCTGCGGCGCACCCAACCTCAGCAGCCAACGCCGGCGCGGCGGCGGGCAGTGGCGTGCGCGCCGTCCCGTCAATAGCTGGCGGTGGTGGTGGTGGTCATCCGCTGTCGCAGTCTCTTCACACGCCTCGAGTCGCCGCTGCCGCACTGTCCGCGGTCGAGACCACGCCGCAAACGGAGGGCGACTCCCCGCCGCCTCGCTTCGAGTCCGTGCGCCACGACGACTACACGAACACGGCCGCCGCGACGTCGCGATCAGCCACGTCGCCGCAGCACGGTGGGGCTCGCCTGATCAGTCCCTCGCTGGCCGCGGACGAGGTGCTGGAGGTGGAGACGAGTAACACCTACGGGGAGGCGACGAGCACCACCACGGGGCTCAACGCACCACCGCCTCACAGCGGCTACGCAGGCCCGATTGTGTCCGACACAGAGGCCGCACCACTGTTCAACACGGTCATCAGCGGTGGGGGTAGTGGTGGCGGCGCGGTGGCTGGGACAGGGGCAACGCGGCGCAAGGACGCCGGCAGCTCGCGTCGCCGGTCAAGCACCGCGCTGGAGATGGAGAGCTCGCACGACGCGTTGCTGCTGCCGTCCAGTTCAGGCCTCCTGCCAACGAGCAACAGCGCCTCGCCCACCAACGTCGCCGGGGCAGGCCACAGCGGAGCGGCAGGGGGAGCACACAACGGCACCGACTCGTCGTCTCCGCATCCGGTGCGGCCCGGCAGCCACAGCGCAAGTCCGGCAGGGGCGGCTGCCAGCCTCAGCACCGGCGTGCCCGCCTCTCCCGCCACTGCAGCAGCGCCAGCATCGCCAGGAAACGCACGGACGACGCCGCACCGCGCTGGCGACGGCGCCGTCTGGGCTGTTCTCGTCTCCCGTGACGAGGCCACGATTCCCTCGTGTCGCATTAGTGTCCCGCTGGGCGAGGAGTTCCGCCTCGGTCGCAGCAGCAAGTGCACCGCCGTCGTGTCGGACAGCTTCGTCAGCAGCCTGCAGTTTACGATTGTGCGAACGGTGTCGGCGGCCTCGGCGCAGGAGCTGCACACGCCTCGCAGCGGCCGTGGGGACCGCCCGCGTCGCAGCAAGGCGTTCACGGTGACCCTGTACGACCGCAGCGCCAACGGCACCTACGTCAACGTGAAGAAGATCGGCAAGGAGAAGAGCTGCGTGCTGCGCGACCGGGCCCTCATCACCTTCCGCCTCAGCACCTCGCAGTTCTTCCTCGGCTTTGTGTTTATGCTGACGGACGAGCGCGGCGTCCCGCTGAGCGACCGCGACGGGACGGAGCTGCGTGGACTGCTCGAACCGCGACTGTCCCCACGTCCGCACACGGGTCGCCGCGGCGGGAACAGCGGCCCGGGCAAGGACAGCGCGGCGAGCAGCCAGAACACCATCCCAGCGTCGCCGACGGCCCACTCGATCAGCGCGGCGCGGCGCGGCACGCCTCGGCAGCTCTCCACCCCGGACAACTCGAGCTTTGGCGGGGGGACGCCGAACGGGTCGCGACGGGCTGCCGCGGCCGGTGGCCAGCGCAGCAGCCGCAACACGAGCGGCAGCCGCCACCCGCATCGGGAGACGATCGAGTGGAAGATCGGGGAGGAGATGCTCGGCAAGGGAGGCAACGCGGAGGTGTACCTGGGCATTAACCTGACGAATGGGCAGCTGATCGCCGTGAAGCGAGTGCGACTGCCGACCTTCGCGCATGGCCAGGATGCTGAGGAGGACCCGGAGGCCAAGGCAATCCTGCAGCAGTACCGTTCCCTGCAGGAGGAGATCAACGTACTGTCCAAGGCCACGCATCCTAATATCGTGCAGTACTACGGCTCCTCGCAGAACGCGCTCTACTTCAACATTCTGCTTGAGTTCGTGCCCGGCGGGTCGCTGCGGCACCTGCTCGACAACTTCGGTGCCCTCAGCCCAGGTGTGATTCTGTCGTACTTGCATCAGGCGCTGGACGGGCTGGCCTACCTGCACCGGCACAATATCGTCCACAGTGATCTCAAAACCGCCAACATCCTCATCACCGAAAAGGGCAAGGTGAAGCTCACTGACTTTGGCACGGCGCGGCTGCTGAACCGTCCGCACGCCACCGCGGCAGCGGCGGCGGCAGCGGCGCGTGGTGGCAGTGCGGCAGACAACCCAAGTGCCACCTCTCGTGGGACATCGGCGCAGCGCAACGATGACGTGGTGTCTGCCGGAGCTGGCGGCACGCTGCACGTCGCCGGTACGCTGCGCTGGATGGACCCGGCGCTTTTCCACAACGAGCACTCCGCATCCGCTGACGATGCCGATGGCATGCGCGGTGGGTCTGCGGCGGCTGCGGCGGCCGGTGGTGACGCGGCGAAGCTGGGCGGACCGACCAAGGCGGGTGATATCTGGTCGGTCGGCTGCACGATGATTGAGATGATGTCCGGCGAGGCGCCGTGGTACGAGTACGACTTCGAGAGCGAGGAGCAGATTGTGAACCTGCTCACCTACACGGCAGAGCCGCCCGAGATTCCGGAGTGCCCGGAGTGTCCGGATCTGGTCGCGATCGCGCGGCGGTGTCTGCAGCTGGCGCCGTCGCGGCGGCCGACCTGTGAGGAGTTGATTCAGCTCGTGGAGGAGGCCACGGCGAGGCTGCAGACGTTGTCCATGAGCCCGTCCGCCAGCCCATCGCGCGAGGTGTCCCCGCAGCCTCCGTTGAACGCCACGATGAGTGGCAGCGGCGGCGGTGGTGGTGGTGCGGCAGCGCACTCGAGCAATGCCACCTCCGTCATCGCTCAACATCATCAACAGCAACAACAACAGCAGCAGCAGGCGGGGTTGGGTGGAACGACGGCGTCGATGATGCCCGGCAGCAGCGGGCACAACAACAATGTGAATTCGAATGTCGGCGGTGGTGCGCCATCAACCACGGCGACCACTCCCGCTTCTGAGGATCGCTACCGCGGTGGGCGCATGGGTGACTCCACCTCTGCCACGTTGGGTATGTCCGTGGGTGACGCCGGGACTTCGTTTCCCGTTTAAAAAAAGGTATTTTCTACCTTACGTCTCGTTGCGTTTTGTGCTTTTGTTTGTTAAATGAAAAAATGGATATTTAACGCACATGTTTTTTTAATGATCCGTGTGTTTTGTTTTTCTGCTGCTGGTACTCTTTATTATTTTGTCACAATTATTTGTTAGTTGATTTTGTTGTCTTGAAATCGTCCTTGCTTATAGAAAAATAAAGAAAGTACTAAATTAGCAAAGCACTTTATTCTGGCAGAGCAAGGCAAGCGCTTTCGTATGACGCGTCTTTTCATCTGTGCATTCGCACTCTGGTTGGATAACTAAGGCCTTTTTCTGTTTCTGCCAAATTTGTAGTCTTGTTAAACACTTGATTCAAAACCGCTGAGTGCGTCGCAGCTTGGAAAAGAAAAAAAATAGAATAATGACACTTTCTGTTTCTCTGCTCATGTGTACTCTTCTCTTTCCTTTCTTTTTTTTCCATTATTGAATGCTGCCTTCCTACACCAACGTTGCTTCGCGCTGCTCCCGCTGCTTCTCTTCTTTGCTCAGGATAGAAGTATCTGTCACTCTTTACCTGTTTTCTTCTATTTTGTATATCATCATTCGTTTCTTTCTATTTTTGTTTTTCCCTGTAGCATTTATAAAAGCTGTACTTTGAAAAGCTGTCTGCTCATTGACATTTCTTGAGCTTTGAAAAAAAAAATTCTGCTTTCTTCCCGAAAAGCTTGTAGTCAAATTCACTCTTTCTTCTTTTCTATATCCTTTCGAGCTTTTTCTCTCTCTGTCTTCCCCTTTCGGTGAGGTGCAAAAGAGCTACTTCACATTTGTAGTCTCGACAAACCGAAGAAAGATTTTGAACACTATTTTGTTTTAGTAGTTCACACTTTCTACTCAACAAAACAAACAAGAAAGTAAAAACAAAAGCTCCATTCATCACTTGAATGGACGCGGAGAGCAGAACACGCGGCGGCCCCATTCGCAAACGCAAGCCGCTCACCCCCACCTCCGCACCCCCCACCACCATCCACAACACCCACTTTGATCAGCTCATGAGGGAGGGCAAGAACAACCGGGCCAGCACCGCTGCGGCAACCAAGGGTGCACCGGAGAAGGCTGGCACCACCACCACCACCAACGGCATCGTGGATACGCTGCGTGGTGTCATCACACGCGTCATGGGCATTCTCCAGCCCTACGCCGCCGAGCACGAGCGCTTTGTGGAGTATCAGCGCACGTTGCCCGTCCGCACCGTTGTGCCGGAGCCGCCCAACACCCTGCGCGACTATGTGCGACACCAGCTTTGGCGCGTGGGCCGTTTCTGCTTTCTCTGCTTCTTCTTCTCTTGCACGTGGCTGATCTGGCTGACGCTGCACTTGCTGTTGAAGCTGCTCGACATGCACCAGCGCCGGCTGTGGCTGAGCCACCAGCGCGCGTGGCCCTTTCACAGTGTCCCGCACGTCCGCGAAAACGTCCACAAGGCATCCCGCTCGTTCCCCATTGAAGGATGGCATTTGCGGTGTGAGGACGGCCGGCAGCGGTGGTACTACGGCGCGCCCATGCGGGACGGCGAGGCGAACAATGAGCTGGGCCTGGCACAGCTGTGTGGGCTGCACAGCGTGGACGACTACCACGAGCTGCTGCGCCGCCGCGCGGAGTCGGAGACGGAAAACGGTGAGGCAGACGGCAACGAGCAAAAGTCTGGTGACGTCTTTGGCGGGCGTGTTCCGTGGCTGCCGGACCTGCTCGAGGAAAAATGCAGCAAGCGCGCGTTTCTCGAGCGGTACCAGCTCGGCCTCACCCCACCGGCTGCCCCTCAGCTGCGGGCCTCGGCGGAGTCGGCGATGGACGATGGCATTCGCTTCTTGCTGAAGCTGCAGGACCCTTTCTCGGGGCACTGGCCCAACGACTACAGCGGGTGCATGTTCCTCATGGCGGGGCTTGTCTACACCAAGTACATCGTCGCCGACGGGGAGACGCAGCGGATGTTCCCGCCGTGCGCCGAGCACCACCACACGAAACTGTCGGCCAGCGCGCGACGCAGGCAGCGCGGCACGGAGGAGGGCGGCATCGACGACTACGCCGAGCGGGTGCTTGGCGTGCCGGCGGCGGAGAACGCTGGCGAGGAGCCGTGCCGCTGCGGTGAGGCGACGCGGCTGGAGATGATTCGCTACCTGCGCAACTACCAGAACCACGATGGTGGCTGGGGCCAGCACACGGAGGGCCACAGCACGATGCTAGGGACGGTGCTGAACTACGTCTCCCTGCGGCTGCTCGGGGTGAGCGCGAGTGACCCGCAGGCGACCAGCGCGCGCAACTGGATTCACGCGCACGGTGGGGCGACGACGACGCCGATGTGGGGCCGTGTCTGGCTCAGCATCCTCGGCGTGTACAGCTGGGACGGCGTAAACCCGATTCCACCGGAGATGATCCTGCTGCCCGACTGGGTGCCCTTCTCGCTTGGCAAGGCGTGGTGCCACAGCCGCGTCATTGCGATTCCCTTCTCGTACCTGTACGGACTGCGCTGGTCTGCCCCGGCGTTTCCGACGACGCTGGCGCTGCGCAACGAGCTGTACACGCAGCAGTACAACAACATCCCGTGGCGCAGCTTCCGCGGTGTGGCGTGCGAGCGAGATCTCTATACCCCGACCTCGTCGCTGTTCCGCATGGCGATGAGCCTGCTGGACCTGTACGAGCGTCACCCGATCCCTTTTCTGCGCCGCTACGCGCTGGAGGTCAACTGGCGCCACGTCGCCTACGACGATGAGAATACGCACTTTATCTGCCTCGGCCCGGTCAACAAGTCGCTTAACATGCTCATCACGTGGATTCGCGAGGGCGAGCACAGCGCGCGCTTCCAGGAGCACTGCGATCGCGTGTCGGACTACCTCTACATGGGCCCGACAGGCATGACAATGAGCGGCTACAACGGGTCGCAGCTGTGGGACACGAGCTTTGCCGTGCAGGCGCTGTGCGCGTGTCGGCGGGAGATGATGTTCCCAGTCGAGATGGAGCTGGCCCACCACTACGTCGATGTGGCGCAGGTGCAGGAGGATCCGATGGCGGCCGAAGTCTTCTACCGCCACCGCACGAAAGGTGCGTGGAACTTTTCGACCAGCCCGCAAGGTTGGCAGGTGTCCGACTGCACGGCGGAGGGGCTGCGAGTCATCCTGCTGCTGCCGCAGTACGACTTCCCGGTGCGCCGCATCTACGACGCCGTCGATGAGATCTTGTCGCTGCGCAACAGCGGCTTCGGCGGGGATGGCGGGTGGGCCACGTACGAGTCCACGCGCGGGCCCCTCTACTGCGAGCTGCTCGACTGCGCGGAGTTGTTCAAGGACGTCATGATCGACTACTCGTACGCGGAGTGCAGCAGCAGCTGCATTCACACGCTGTCCCTGTTCCGCGAGCAGTACCCGAACTACCGCCGCCGTGATGTGGACCGCGCGATTAGCGAGGGCATCGCCTGTGTGCTGGGCAAGCAGCAGCCGGACGGCGGCTTCTATGGCAGCTGGGCGGTGTGCTACACCTACGGCGCCTGGATCGTCGCCGATGCGCTGCGCGTGTCGAAGGAGCTGCCGGACATGGCCACCCACCCGCACTGCGTGAAGCTGATCGACTTCCTGCTCGGTCACCAGAACGAGGACGGAGGCTGGGGCGAGGACATTAATGCCTGTGTGCGGCAGATGTGGGTCGATAACCCGGATGGCAGCCAGGTGGTCAACACCGCGTGGGCGGTCATGGCGATCATCTGCGCCTCGGGAGCCGCGGCGCACACGGAGCCGGAGCGGCAGCGGACGATTCGTCGCGCGGTGGATCGCGGCGTGCAGCTCATTATGTCGCGTCAGCTGGAGAACGGCGACTGGAAGCAGGAGCGGATCAGCGGTGTGTTCAACGGCAACAACCCGATTCACTACCCGGGGTACAAGAACTCGATGACGGTGTGGGCGCTTGGAAAGTACAACTCGTGGAAGCGTCAGTACGTGATGGCATCCGCGTAGGAGGGCGAGTGCGAGAGAAAGACGACACGGCAGCACTGGTAATGGAGGGTACTGGCGTCTGCTGCTCAATACTGTACAAAAGCTGTGCGTTTTTTTCTTTTCTTTGTAACGTGCGTGTTGGTTGTGTTGGTTTGACGATGCATCTATAAAACATTTTTTTGCGTAGCTTTTTTTCCCCCGTTGTGTTTTCCTTTCGTTTATGTAGCTAATTGTTCTGGCTCTCTGTCGTTTCTCGCGTATCGCAATGCTTTCTTAGAAGCATCGGTTCAAGATTTTATACAAGAATCTTCTTTTCCCCGTTTTTCGGGAAATGTCGTGGTTGTTGTTGAAGCTTTGCTTGTCCGCATAGCTTTGTTCTCTTCCTTTTTTTCTCACTTTCGTGAGATGCGCGATGAAAAACATTTTCGCCCATCCGTCACCCATCAAAAACGGATCCAGCGAAACGCGTTATTTTTTATTTGTTTTGCAGCGCGGGGTGAGCTTGTATCCTGAGCACAGTAAAAAAAGTGAAAACAAAACAAAAAGAGAAGAAATAAAAATTGACGCAAGGGGCGTTTACTAAGAGAGAATGTCAGCGGAAGCCCCGAAGCTGCAACTCTTGAGCTTAGACATTATCAACACCAAAAGTACGTTTTAAAGTACAGTTCGCGTTGCATTCTATTTGTGGGATGCGCTTTTTTTTTTTTTTTTAACAACCTGATTAAATTCATCACATCGGTAAGAAAAAGTGTTGTGCGCATTTTTTCAAAGTGTTTTTTGACTGCCACCGTTGATGGGCAATGAATTCTTCCCTTTCATGACAAGCGCAGCTGCTGTCTACACAATCACTCCTCATTTACTCTCTTTTCTTTTTATAATTCATGTCTCGCACGCACGCAGAGGTATACAAACTTTTTTTTTTTACCTTCTGTATCTGATTTTTTTCTTTGAAGAATTGTAGAGAAGTACGGTAAGGTGAATAAGCGGCTGCAATCAACGGATCACACCAGCTTTTGCGCCACTCAACCTTACCTTCATCGTTTAGTTTTAGTTTCCTTTTACTTCGTCAAATCAAGTTTTTTTTTTTTACTCTGTTCTTTACTTTACCGCTCCTTGTGTATTCTTACAAACGTGAATTACCTGCACACAACATCGATAGTTCTTACTCAATTCTGACCGAGAGCTTTTTTTCTGTTAAAAACCTTTTGAGATTTTTTCTTTTACCTTTACAACCACCCACACACCCCCAAAAAGAAAAATGGGTTGCAATCAGTCGAAGACCAAGAAGGCGAAGAAGAACAAGAACGAGGACGCCAAGAAGCAGGATGCCTCCGAGCATGCAGAGGTGCCGGCCAGCGAGGTGAACCGCCCAGCTGACGCGGCGGCGACCCCGCCAGCGCTGCCGCAGAGTGACGCCCACAGCTCGCAGGCGGCCGCACGCGACGCGGTCGAGGCACCGGCGCAGCAGGAGGCACCACAGCAGGACAACGAACAGCCCGCCACGCCACCCGCTGCTGTTGGCGCACCGCCACCAGAGTCGGAGGAGACCACGTACGACAACTTGAAGTCGGAGAGTGAGCAGGCGGCCAAGTCAGCAGAGCAGCACTCTAATAACGGAGAGCAGCCGGCACACGACGCTGCTGCGGCGCCGTCTGATCCCGTGTCGCCGCACCCCTCCGCGGATGACGCAGAAAATCAGGATGCCCATCCGGACGAGGCTCTGAACGACAACACAAACAACAAGGAGGAGGCGCACGCGGACGCCACCACTCCTCCCCCCTCACCCGCGGCCCCTGCTGCTGCGGCGGTGGAGGAGGAAGACGAGAAGGCACCGACGACGTCGGAGCAGAGCGAGCTGGACTTCCAGGTCATGTCCGAGGAGCCGGCGACGTCGCACAACGACGGCCCGACCTTCCACGAGGAGTCTGCGGCGCCGTCGGAGAAGCACGAGACCCCTAACGAGGCCGCCGCCCACGACGACAATGCTTCAGATGATGATGTCCACATCGCCCACGTCGACTCCCCCGAGCCGCAGCGGGTTGACGGGCACAGCGAGGAGGAGAAAGAGGAGGGCGACGACCACTTCGACCACGCGCTCACGCCGCTGCCCCCACCACCACCACCGGCCGCGTCGGACGCGGAGGCCGTCACGCCGATGGCGCAGGACCGCGCACCGGAGCCGACGCCGCAGCCGCACGCCGAACGCGCTGCCGCGGCGACGGCGGCGGCCCCGCACGGACGTGGCAGCGGTGCCCCGATGCTGCACACCGCCGCCCGCGAGGAGCAGCGCCGGCACTCCTACGTGTCCTCCACCGCGGCCTCGGAGCCGAACGGGCCGGCGCCGGCTGCCCGCGGTGCCCGTCGCGGACCCCGCAAGCTCAGCGGCGCCAGCACGCCGTCCAAGAAGAAGGCGGCAGCAGCGCAGGAACGCCCACCGTGGGTCGACATCGTGCCCCCACCAGCTGAGGAGGAGGAAGAGGAGGTGGAGGAGCCGCAGCAGCGGTCGTATCAGCAGCAGGAGGACAGCACCTACGCCGCCCCGCCCCCACCGCCACCGCCGCCGCAGCAGCCGTACCCGCACGTGGAGCAAATCGAGTCGGAGGCCCCAACGCCGTCGCAGCACCGCTCTGAGCGGCGCTCCGGCCAGCTCTCGCGCGATCCGTCGGCGCCCCGCTCAGCCGCGCGTGTGCCGGCCGCGGCAGCGGCTCGTCCGCCCTCCTCCTCGCAGCGCTCTGACCGCCTGCCATCCACCCCGGCCGAGAGCGAGCCGGCCGCGCCGGTCGTGGCGCTGCCAATCAGCACGCCGAAGGAGCGCGTGGCGGCGCGGCGCCGTCGCTCGAGCGCCTCCGCGGCTGCCGATGTTGTGCCGCCGCCGCCGCCGGTGGTGCAGCGCAGCGCGCACGCCGACGCCGCCTCCGGGCCACGCACGCCGCGTCCTCAGCGGGCGGCGCAGCAGCGCTCCGCACCGGCCCCGGTGCCCCCCCAGCACCTGCAGCAGCTGCGGAAGCCGCCGATGGCGCCGCCAATCCCGCACCGCGGCGGCTACACCGACCCGAGCCCGCAGGCGGAGCCGAACGGGCACCGACCCATGGCGACACAGCTGCCGCCGCCGACGGCGTACTACATGGACGGCCCGGGCGGTGCCCCGCGGCGTCTCAGCCTCGACCCGACAGCCATCACCTCCATCGAGGCGTCGACCGGCGCGCTGGTGCGGGCCCACACCCCCGTGGCGCCCAACGCACCGGCCGGCGGCAGCCGTGGCAGCCACCACCACAACGGCAGCCGGAAGGATCCGTCCGTCATGTCGCAGGGCTCCCTGCCGCCGTCGACGATGGATTCGGCCATGTACCGCGACCCGGGCAAGCTGCCGCCGTCGCACCTCATCGACCCCGTCTACGGCCCGGCCACAACGAACGGTCTCAACAGCCCGTCCTCGCAGGGCGTCGAGGGCCGCCGCCCGTACGTGGACGAGTCGTCGCCGTACGCTGCGGCCGCCGCGGCTGGTGCCGGCGCTGGCGCCGCCCGCTCCTCCAAGGCGGGCTCGAGCGTGGCGCCGAGCGTGCACAGCGCGGCGAAGCGCAGTCCCGGCAAGGAAAGCGCCGTGCTGCCGAGCGGTGGTGCCAAGTCCACCACCAGCACCCGCAGCGGCGCCTCCGGGCTGCCCCGCAGCTCGCACCCACCGTCAGCTGCTGCGGCAGCGGCGCGGGACTACGACAGCGTGCCGCGCTACGGCGACGAAGTGGATGCGGTCAGCGAGAACGCGTCGTCCTACCGCCACCCGGTGATGTCGCAGGGCTCCCACAACAATTCCCGCAGCGGGTACGAGCCGCAGTACTCGAACCCGCACGAGCCGCGTGAGCGCAGCGCCGTGCCCTACGAGCCGTCGCTGTCCGACGACGTGCCGGCCAATGCGGCGGTGCTGCGTCCTGGTGTGGCAGGCAGCAGCAGCAGCGGCGGCGGCGGTGGCGGTGCGAGCGCTGGTGCGGCGGGCAGTCGTGCGGCCGCGGCGTCGCAGGTGTCGAAGCAGACCTCCGCCACGCACTCGAAGGCGTCGTGGTCGCCGGCGGACGGGTCTGGGCTGCCGGACGAGGACGACGTGCAGCACCACGAGGCGGACGAGGAGGCCGCATACGACGCGCAGCGGGGCGCCGGAGAAGAGGAGGGGGAGGAGGGAGCGGAGGCGTACCCGACAAGTAGCCACGCGGAGGCGGAAGCGGAAGACGAAGCCGCTGCTGATACCGCTGCTGATGGCGTGGAAGGTGAGGATGGTCAGCCTGCGGAGACGACGGCGCTCACGGCCGTGCCGGCGAACGACGGACACGTGGTGGAACGGCAGGAGCCGGAGTGGCAGCTGCTGAACCCGCCACCGGAGGAGAACAAGAGCATCTACCAGCAGGCGAAGTTTGTGGCTCAGATGCGCAACGTGACCGCCATCTAAAAAAAGAAAAAATGGAAGTCAAACGAAAAAGTAAACATGTCAAACAAAATAGGCTTTCATTTGCTGTCCACACGATGCCGTTGAATACAGCGAAAGCAGGCCCTGAATGCGCCTGCAGAATCTTTTCCTTTTTTTCCCTGTACCTTTGCTTTCTTCTTTTTCGCCACTTTTTTTTACCCATCATAGTCCCTTTTTGTATGTTGTGCGTTGTTGTGATGCCAGTTGTGGAGTCACTTTTGTTTGATGATCCACCTTTTTTTTTCCTTCTTGTCGTCGCTCTTGTAAGACGACTTTGGTATTCAATGCTGGGGGATGTTTTGGTGCCTTTTTTTTCGGCAGTGTTTACCTACTCATTTTTTTTGACTGTTTTTTTCTCACCTTTTACCGCCAGCTTTCCCGTTCGTCACGGTAATTTTCTTTCTTTCCACATTAGTCCTTCTTTTTTTTTTTGATGTCTGT
The DNA here is from genome assembly GCA_030849055.1 of Crithidia thermophila. Lineage (NCBI taxonomy): Eukaryota > Euglenozoa > Kinetoplastea > Trypanosomatida > Trypanosomatidae > Crithidia > Crithidia thermophila. The sequence goes on from JASAOP010002834.1 coordinate 109,757, forward strand.
CCACAACTCTTGCCTTTCACCTGGCAGCTTGGGATTCGTCTTGCCTTTTTTTTTTTAATTTATGCTGTAGCCGCTTTCATAGATTGTTGCTTGCTTTTGTGTGCAAGAAAATTTCAAAATGTAGAACGACTGCCGTCAGCAGAAAGTTGACTCTACAGCGCACATCTCTTCTCGCTTTATATGGTAGCATTGCAGGCGGGAAAGCAGTTGTTTTCTTCTTTTTTTCTCATAGCGCTTTTTATGTTCAGTTTTATTTTTCTCACTGTGTCGTCTTTTTTTTTTTGTTGTCCTCTCGACTTTGTCTCTTTGTGCTGACCATGTCAAATCTTCAGCTCTCTCTCTCTTTTCTGAATTACAGCGATTGATACGTTTTTCATACTACAAAACTTCATACCAAATAAGATTTGAAGGTGTTTGAGCTTAAGTTTCGATGGGAAAGAAAGAAATGAATATGCAATTCACGTCTTCTCCTTCCTGTTGCCCTCTTGCACGAGAGTTTGGTCAATCCTGCTCCTTTTTTTTTAGAGAGTTGGAGCGGATCGTGATATTCGTCTCTCGTTGTTTTATGTAAGAAGAGCTGCGGCATCCATCAAGCGCATTCCCAAAAATTTACAGTTGCTCTGCGCGCTCCGCTCAGTGCACTTTGAGAAAAAAAAAACGCAAACAGATTTTTTTCTCGTGAGGTCTTGATGTTGCCAATACAGCTCACCTTAGTCACGTACGTGCGTATAATGTTAGCAAAGAATCTTTAAGAGTTTTTGAGCCTCTTGTTGCCTAATATTTCACCGCCATTTCCATCCTTCATCTTTTGTGCTACTCGATTGTGTTTGTGTGTATGCATGCGCAAATTCTTCTCATTTCACTCTTCAAGTGCAAAAGAAAAAAAGAATAAACGTTGTCACTTTCATTATTTAGATCCGCACCAGTAACAGCACACTCTCTTTTAAGGCTGTTGTCGAATCACACACTTGTTAAACCGTTGGGTTTCTTTTTCCTTGTTGTTGATTCTCAACCATCAAAACCTAAAACGAATCTTTTTTTTTGTCTTTTTCAGACCATCGTAGGTTCCAAAGAAACAAACGCGGAAGTGGAGCTCTTTGATACCCCTTTTCAATCCCTTCCGTTTTTCGTTTTGCCAAATTAGCGCTAACACCGTTCTTTTATTATCATATTTGTTTATTGCGATTTCTTTTGTTATCTACTACAGTATTCCTTATTCCTTTCCTTTCCCACTTTTCTCTCTCTCTTTTTTTTTTTCGCAGCTGTTTACGGCTGGCGCGGTAGATCTTTCCAAAGAGTATTTATTTTTACTATTCTCACTTTCCAGATAGTATTCTGTCCATTGTGGTGAAACCTTTTTTTCCTTGAGATTTTCTTCAAATCACTTGCGATCCGTAATCTTGTTATTCTTTAATAGGTCGAGAAAAAAAAGTAAAGCAGAAAAAAAAAAATGGGCTGCAACAACTCGAAGACGAAGGACTCCAACAAGCCCAAGGCGAAGGAGGAGAAGAAACAGCCCAACAAAAATGCAGAGGAGGCCAAGCCAGCCGCCGCACCCGCAGCAGCGAAGCAGCCGGAGGCCGCCGCGGCATCTGCGCCACCGCAGCCGCCCGCGGAGGACGAGCAGAAGCAGCTGAACGCCACGGGCGAAATGCCACCCACCACCGCCAAAGCCTCTCGTCAGCGTGACACGGAGGCACGCAAGGCGGATGCCAACGAAGAAGATGCTGCCGCCGCTGCTGCTGCTCCGCCCGCCACCAGTGCGGAGGACGCGTGCGCAACAGAGAAGTCGGAAGGGGCAGAGCCGCACCAGCCTCAGGAGGCGGAGGAGCCACACACGCCGGCAGCGCAGGCCGCGGCGGTGGCGGACGAGGATGAAGCGAAGGCTGGAGAGGAGAAGTCGAAGGACGCACCAGCCGCACCAGCCGCAGCGAAGGAACCTGTGCCGACGCCGCAGGAGTCGGTTCGGTCCGACCGGCAGCGCATCATCATCCCAGTTCCTGACCGCTTCCTTGAGCAAAACAAGGAGGCCCCGCAGCAGCCTACCGCCGCCGCTTTTGCGGATGCCGCTGACACGACCGCTCCCGAAGCCCCGGTTGACAAGGCAGAGGAGGAGCCGAAGAAGAAGGCGGAGGAGGAGGAGGCGGCAGAGCCTACCGCGGAGACGCCACGCGACGTGCAGGTGGACGACGACGATGCAGCGGCGGCGTCCAAGGACAGTTCGGTGGCCCGTTTCTCGCACACGTCCAACGCCGCCGCCGCGGAGGCCTCGGAGAGCGGGAAGCCGGCGGAGGTGACGCGCACGGCGGAGCCGTCGGCTGCCACGCAGAACTCCGCCTCCGCATCGTACAGCGTGGCCCCGATCACGCACGTCTCCACGCCGCACGAGGAGCCGGAAGAGGAGGAAAAGAAGACGAAGGATGAACTTGAAGCGGAGGAGGAGGAGGAAGAGCCGCAGCCGCAGCCGGCGCCCATCGCCCATCCGCAAGAGGCCTCCCACGAGGTCCCGCAACAGCAGCAGGAGCAGCCGTCTCCGAAGCGGACGGAGGACCAGTCGAAGCAACTTCGGCCGGAGGTCTACAAGAAAATGCCGAACTCGCCAGCGGAGAAAGTCTCCACCGTGAAGGTGGCCCGCGCCTCGCCCGTGTCCAGCACGTCACGGCGGCAGCCCTCCCCCGCGGCGTACCGCTGCCTCTCGGACGGCCGCACGCCGTCGGTCGGCCGCCACCCGACGCACGTCCGCACCGTCGACACAAAGAGCAGCAGCGAGACGGGCAGCCGCAGTCACAGCGCCAACGTCAGCGTGAGGAAGGAGGCACCAGCGGAGGCCCCGCAGCCGCCGGCGCCCATCGAGGAAGAAGCTGTCGCTGCTGCTGCTGCTGCTGCTGCTGCTGCGGAGGCGCCGACTTCTGCTCCGGCACCGGAGCCGCAGCCGCAGCCGCAGCCCAAGGAGGAGAAGTCGAAGATTCCGCCGCAGCACCGGGAGTCGGGCGTCAAGCCGTCCACCAGGGAGTCCACCGTCATCTCCCGACGGTCGCAGCCCTTCCCGGGTCACAACCGGGCCGTGGACAGCAACAACGCGAGCAACAAGAACGCGGCCCCGGCCTCCACGTCCACCCACAAGAAGAAGGCGACGACCGACTCCACGCGGCGCCCGCGCTCCGTCGCGCCGGCCACGGTGAAGAAGAACACGTCGAGTGTGGGCCCGTACGAGAGTCTCGCCCCAGCCAAGCAGCCCAGCGCCGTGACCGCCGGTGCACGGAAGAACTCACGCTCGCCGACGGTGGTGGCGGATGCCAACAACCACAGCACCAACAGCAACAACGCGAGCACCTCCAACCATCACCACCACCCCAACAATAACAACAACAACGGCAACAACGCCACTGCCACTACTGCTGCCCCTGCTGTCGCGCCTGCACCAGCACAGAAAGCGGCATCAGCACCCGCGAAGAACAAGAACGCTGCTGGTCACAAAAATGCTGCTGCTGCTGCGGCTGCGGCAACGAAGGCGGCGGAGCACCCGGATGCTGCCCAGCCCGCGTCGGCAGCGGAGCGGAGCCACAACGAGCACGCAACACCACTGTCTGCCTCCAAGAAGGAGGAGAAGGAGGAGGAGAAGTCGGCGCATCCCGCGGCAGCCCCTGCCGAGGCACAGGCTCCGCAGCAGCAGACCGAGCCGGTGGAGCAGCAGCAGGAGGAGCCGCAAGGTCAGCCGGAGGCCGGTGCGGCATCACCAGAGCCGAAGCAACCGGCACCAGCGGAGGAAGAAGAGGAAGCAGAAAAACCGGTTGTCGCTGAGCAGCCGGCTCTGGAGGACGTGAACGCTGCGGCGGCGCACGAGGACCGTGCTCCTGTTGCTGCTGCTGCTGCGGAAGCGGAAGTGGGGTCAGGCATCGCGGCTGTTGCTCCTCCTCCTCCTGCCGCCGCCTCGGGCAATGCCGCTAAGCCGGAGCTTGATAGCGAGGCTGAGCGGGAAATGGAGCTGCCGGCGGCACAGCGTCACCAAGCCAACGGCAGCGCTGCTACTGGTGCTGCAAATAGTGAAGCGTCGAGCGAGAAGAAGACGACGACGGATGCGGAAGGCAAGGCAGCGGTGGGCCACGGCACGGTCGCGGTGGCGGACAAGGATGGCCAGCACACGGACGACCAGCTCACGAAGAAGCCGGAGCCGGAGTGGCAGGTGGTGCCGTCGGCGGAGCCGATTGAGCGACCGTCCCTCGTGAGCCAGGCCAAGACGGTGATGAACATGCGCAACCTGACGGCCATCTAAATGAAGGTAAAACTGGGGAAAAAAACACACTCTAGAATTGCTTGACGTGATTTCAGTTAACGTGGAGGTTAAAGAGATGAAGTAAAATCGGATTCACGAATACCGTAGATCTCCATGACTGCGGCATCGCAATTTGTTGAATTGGTTCCTTCTTTTCTTCTCTTCCCTTTTCCTTTTGAGAGTTCTACTAGCAGGCTGTCTGGAGCGGCGCTAACGACAGCTACGTTTTCTCTTTTCCCTTTTTTTCTTGTCGTGTTTTCTGCTGCTCCTTTCCCTATTTTTTGTTGGCTTATTTTATATTTGCTCTGATGAAAAACAATTAGTTTAAATTGGCTATGGTTTTCTCTCTTCGCTGTGCACGTTGATATCGATCGATTTTTTTTTTTGTTTCTTGCACCGGCCAAAGTTTTCAATATTTACTGACTTTTTTTCTTCTTCTATATGTTCTGTTTTATTTAAATCCACGCTAATTGCTTTATTTGAGTAAGGCTTTCTTTTTGAAGCCTGGTGTTCGTTGCCGCTACGCGATCGCGATCATAATTTGTTCTATCAAAATTTAATTTGAAGCTTGTCCTAGTTTTTCTTCGCCTATTGATCCCCCTGCGCCGGTGGCAGTCGTCTCCTCCTTTTTCTTCTTTTCCCTCTTTTTTTTTTTTGGAGAACGTTTTCTTCATTTTGAACTGGAAATTTGTGCCCTTGCCCTTTTTTATCTTTTTTGCGCGCCTCTGTTGTTTTCCAAATGCGCTTCGTTTTGTCTCTAATTTGTCGATTTTGTGCGCCTCTGGTCAAGTGAGAAAAGAAAAATGTAGAGCCTGTTGGCGCTGACGAAGCAATCTATTTTCTTGTGCTCTCATATATAAATATATATATTTTTTATGGTTAGCGTTGTTTGCGCTTTCATCACCATTGCCTTCTGTTATGCTATTCCTGACTGGCGGTACCACTGTTTTTGCTACGACTTTGTCTCATTCGTTCCCTTTCAATTGGATCTTTTTCTCCCCTGTTTCTGTTCTTTTCCTGTTGTCTCTCCCTATTGCTTTCCTCCTTCTCCACATTTCTCCTCTTTGTGCGTTTTCACTTTCGCCTCTGTTGATCTTTTTCCTTTTCCTTTTTGAACGTGAAATGATGTATGCTTCTTCCTTTCATTTTGTACCTGTATGACGCTGCCCTCCTTCTTCTCGTTTGTCTTTGGTATTTCTTCGAAACTCAAGTATTTGAGAAAAAAAGCAAGTTACAACAACAGCAGAAAAAAAGATTGAAAGCAACACGTGCGTCTGTGTTCAGAAAGATGCGCCGCATCACTTGCAATGAGTTAAGCGTTAGGGTTTAACGTCGATGCTCAAATCGAAAATCTGTAACATTCAGCTTTCGGCATTTTTCTTCAAGTGGGTGTAGGCAATTATGAACGAAAGGGAGATTGTGTGACGCCTCCTTGTCAAGAGCGCGAGTGCGTACAAAAAAAAAAAGTTATTATTTGACGTGGTTGGTGCCGCCATCGAAAGCCTCCCTCCGTAAGAAAAACAAAACAAAAAAAGTGCTTTAGCATCTATGTATGGATGTGTCTGCATCTCAACTTGGTTTCCCTCTTGCTTGTGGTCTCTTTAGTTGATCGCCACTTTTCTGCTTTCAAATCTACCCACTGCTTTCCTTCGCTCTTCTCTTTTTTTTTTCTGGGTTACCAAAAAAGGTTTTTATGGTTTGCGCAACAATAGCTTTGCCAACTCGCACTGTTCAAAACTGCGCGAGGGCAAGCTTGTGATATTTTTCTTTTTTGCGTCTTGCCACCCATTTCATTATAGCTAGAAACACTTATACACATCACTTTTCCGTTCGACTTTTCCCCTCGTTACAATTACGCACGCTTGTTCAAAGAAAAAGAGACGCTTCTGTAAATTCATTCTCTTTGATTTGTCTTTGTTTGTCACAATACACATTCTAATCAACCTCTATACTTCGCTATCCATCCCTTCTTGTATTTTATAAAAAAGGACACAAAAATACTTTTTCTCTGTTGTTTGTAATTCATTCAACCCGACTCAGAAGGCGCTGCCGTCCCACCCTTTGAATAGAGTCTGATCTTTCTTTTTTTCTCAATCGTTATATTGATCCGTTTTTCAAGCCTCTCATTTTCTCTTTCGCGTTTTCTATCTGACGAGTGCTCGTTTTCTCGTGCTACGGAAAACAGAGAATAGATACACGATCTCTGCGGCCAGCTCTTCTTTTAGTCTGAGGTATCTGCCTTTTGTTTTCCTCGTCAATCTTTTTTTTTTCTCAAATACGTTACTTCAGATTTTCACAATTATTGAAGCTGAGTGAGGCGTAGTGTTTTGTTTTCTTTTTTCCCGCTGTTGTGACACTCGCAGTGTCTGCTCTACCCGGACTCGTTCTCAAAACAGTAGACGCTAGGACGCTGACGGTAAGTGACCAGAAAGCAGCAGCGGCAAGCAAAAAAGAAAAAAGAAAAAGTAGTTGAGAGATTAAAACCAGTACTGCAGACTCTCCATTCTTTTTGATTATAATACCCAAGAACATTCAGAACCTTATCGACGACAATTATACGCAGACACATACCATATCCAAATTCTCTGCATTACCCTGCTCTAAACTTGTATTACTCGATCTTTTCATTCGAAGCAAAAAAAAACTCTAGTGAAAAATGGGAGGCGTCTGCTCCAAGTCGAGCACCAAGAAAAAGAAGGAGGAGGCCAAGGAAAAAGAAGAGGCCCCGCCAGCGCCTGCTGTCCAGCCGGAGGCTGCCGCGAACGCTACGAAGTCTGCCAAGGCCGACGCCGATAGGAACTCCGACCCGCACTACCCCGTCCGCAGCTCCGAGGATGTCGAGTTGGAGGACGCCGCGGGTGCCGCCCCGGGTGGCCTTACGAAAGAGACCGCCAGCAACTTCACCCTGTCCACCAACGAACGGGAGAGCCGCGGCAACCTCGAGGCCACGATGAGCGTCCGCCCGGGCAGCCCGGATAAGCTGAACACCACCCGCCCGGCCAACACCGCCGCCGATCCGAAGCTGATGGCCGCCCCGCCCAAGGGCGAGAGCTACGACAAGTGGTTCCCGCCCGAGCACGACAAGGGAATGAAGCTCGGGGACGGCAAGTACGACGGGGTGGGCGTGCAGACACCCTCCTCCGACGCGCAGTCCGCCGAGCTGCACAGCATCGCGTCGACGCCGAAGGACTACCGCGTGCCGTCGCCCGTCAGCTCGACACCCGCACCACCGCCGCCGCCGCCGAAGTTCACGCAGCCGCGCGGCTACGATCCGATGCGGTTTGTGGACGAGGACAGCGCTGCACCCGAGACCGCCAGCTCCGCCTTCGTCACCCCACGCGAGCTGCGCGACGCGAGCAGCGCGGCCAGCGTGGCGGACAACGTGTCCCTCGTCAGCCACGGCAGCATGGCGAGCTTGCAGCCGCACGGGTACAGCTACTACAACAGCACGAACACGCAACACGACGCGTACCCGTCGGCGTCGTCGCACCGTCAGAGCATCGGGTCCGCGTCGATGGCATCCGGCACCTCCCTCCCGCCCGCCCAACGGTCGAACCGCAACACCGCCATGACCGTCACGAGCGTGCGCACGAATCGGCAGGTGCCTGCGGCGAGCAGTGCCGGCATGCGCTCGCCCCTCACGCGGCAGTCGTCCTTGGCCGGATCGGAGCGCTTTCAGAGCTGCCGCAGCCTTGGCGACGCCAGCGCCTCCGCGGCGAGTTACCTGCCCCCGAATACACCGACGGGTGGTCGCGTGACGGAGGCGGATGTGTTGCTGTTGTCGGCGCAGCAGGGTGGCAACTTCAGCGGTCGCCGCCCTGCCAGCTACGCCTCCCCGCTCAGCAGCCACTACCCGCCCAGCTCCGCCGCGTCCAACGTGGAGGGGAGTGGGGCCAACAACTTCTACAGCTGCCGCAGTCTCACCGCCGCCAGCGAGCAGTCCGCTATGTCGCCGCTGATGGGCTCCACGCGCGTGGCCTCGCCGATTGTGATTCAGCGCCCCGGCACCGCATCCTCGCTGCAGGGGCTCAATACGGCGAGCAACCAAAGCTCGAACAGCCTGTCGAACATGCGCGGGGTGGTCCCTCTGCCACCGCGCTCGCCACGCGGGTCGCCGATGGTGCTGTCAGGCAACACCCCCGTCGCACAGCAGGAGTTTTTGTTCCGGCAGGCAAGCCGGCAGTCAGGACTGGGTGACCGCCCGGCCTCGGAGGCGTTCTTCTCCGTTGGCGGCGGCAGTTCGCGCGACGTCTTTCTGGACCTCCCGACCGCGGCGGAGGCGAGCACCGTGTACACGCTGGACGACGATGCGGAGCCAGACAGCGCCTCTCAGCAGCAGCAACGAGAGTTGGGCAGCACGTTGAACAGCGATGTGATGTCCCCCGCGTCGCACTACTCGTCCGTGGCCGCCAGCGCGAAGGCGGGTGGAGTCGAGCTGCCGCCGGAATCCCTCGACTCCCCGCAGTCCAGCTCGGCATCGTCGGCGTGGTTGGCGTCTCCGGTGGTGAGCAAGACGAAGGTGCCGCCACGTGCGGAGAGAAACGACGGGGAAGGCAGCAGCGTCGCCTCGAGCCCGAAGAGCTCCACCAGGAACAACACCGCCAGCCATCGCAGCGATGCAGCACCACTACCGCCACCACCGCAGAAGCGCAAGATGACAGCGGTGCCGGCGAAGCAGTACTACACCAAGGCGGACTTCCCTCCCAATCCCACGACGCCGCCACAGGCGAAAGGGCTGGCCCCGGTGGACGCCGCTGGGTCTGCGGGCTCTCACCAGACCACCTCGACGGCCACGAAGGTCGAGCTCGCCCTGGCAGACTCGACCTACGTCACGTTGTCGACGCCCAGCGAGTCGAGCACGCGCAAGTCTGGTGGAACGCGGCCGACGCTGAAGTACACGGCCGAGGCCCCGAGGGAAATCGACGGGGACGAGATGGGCGACGCGGTGCGGCCACGCGCGCTCGAGCAGGCACCCGCGCCAGTAATTGCCTCCGACGTTGTCGCCGTAGACATTACAGAAACGACGACCACGACGACCACCACGACGGCGATGGCGGCGACGCAGCACGACGCGTTGCCCACCGTGAGCAGCACGCACTCCTTCTCCACGGTGGCCTCGTCGTACAAGCAGCAGCAGCAGCAGCAGCAGATGCAGCAACAGAGCCAGACGGGTGCGTCCTCGCCAAACTCCTCCCAGGTCGACTCACAGGGCAACACCGGAGCCGCGGCGGGCCGGTCAAAGAAGAGCGCAAAGACCAGCACCAGCGCGAGCACCCCAACGGCCCGACCGGCACGTCGACGTCAGCCAGTGCCCAAGCGCAGCACCACGAAACCGCGCTCCTCGGCGCAGCTGGGCCGCGCTCGAGGCACACGCGGGTCAGCGGGCGGTCCTGCTGCGCCGACGATGGTGAATCCGAACCCGTGGGTGCCCGGAGGCACGAACGCGGCCACGCGAACCGCTCACGTTGATCCGTTTATCATCGATAAGGATGGCCAAGTACACGCGCGGGAGTACGCGCCGGGGGCCACGCCGCACCCCGTCTCCGCGAACCCCAACGGCACCCCTACACCGATCGCAGGCGCAGGTGCAGCATCAGTGCCGATCCCATCGACAGTGACGCCCGGCACAGGCAGCAGCGCCACCACGCCTCGCACGCCTGGTGGCAGCCGTGTGCGGCGCAGCTCCACCCCGGGTGGAACACTCAGCCGCGCCACGGGCATCGCGCCAGGCCGCCACGCGCCAACGGCCCTTGCGGCAGGTGCTGCCTCCACTCCTCCTCCTCCCCCTCCTGCTGCGGCTGTAAAGGCTGCCTCGACGGGGACCATGCACACCGCAGCGGCGGCCCACACCCGCTCCCCACCAAATGACGGAAATTTAACGTGGTCCTCGCTGGAGGCACCGCCGTCCACGTCGGCGACGGCGAAGCCGATCGCGAAGCTGGCGAGCGCAGCGAAGGCGCGGAAAGCGAAAAAGGCCGCCCCGCAGCACGCGGAAGCCGACACGGCGCCGAAGGCGGGCTCACCGCTGGCCACCCCGCCCCCTGCGGCCCAGGCGCTGGCGGACCCCTCCGCCTCCGCCCTGCGTGCTGTCGACTCGGCTGGCGACTCCGTTGTCGAGTACGAGCTCTTCACTGGCGAGTTGGCGGATGTGGAGATGGACAGCACCGCGGAGGATACGGACAACGCGTCCGCGCAGGCCGCCAGGGCTGCCCAGCAGCAGCAGCAGCAGCAGCAGCCGTCCATGCGCAACCCGCCGGCCTTCCGCACGTCGCCGCAGCTGCGGGCAGAGCGCCAGCGGGGCGGCGCCTTCCACGTGTCTCCCGACATGTCCCCGCCCGTCCTGACGTCCGCGGAGACGAGTGACTTTATGCAGCCCTTCACCGAGGCGCAGCTGCAGGCGGAACTGACGGACACGACCGCACCTGGCACCGACCTCACCAGCGCTGTGTGGGTGTCCTCGATCATGCGGGAGACGGGGGAGGGGGTGATGGTGCAGGCGGAGCTGGCGGAGGCGCGGCGGGTCGCGGAGGAAGAGGAGAACGATGAAGGCTACGACGCCGACTCTGGCATGCCAAACGCGCACGAGGGAACGCTGCCGCAGTCGGCCATGCCCTCTGCACCGCCGCCGCGCTCCGTGTCTGCGACGTCACCGGAAGATGAAGGGATGTCGTCAGCTGCTGTGGCTGCTGCTGCTGCTGTGGCGCCGCTGATGCACGCGCAGAGTGAGGAGGCGGCAGCAGAGGCAATTGGCGAAGGTGAGGTCGCGGCGTTGAGCGCGGCGGATGCTGCGGCGCTGACGGTCAGCTCGGACTCGGAGTCTGAGATCTCTGTTGCGTCACCTGTGGTCGTCGGGTAAGCTTGAGAAAAAAAGAAGGATAAATTTGAGTGATGATTTTTTGAAAAGAAAAAGAGAGAGATTATGCCAGGGCAAATAATTTCTGTGTTAGCGTTCGAGTTTTTTTGTGTCTAACTATTGTCTTGGTTGCACCTATTTCTTTGTTTCCACACACACAATTTTCTCTTTTTTGTTGTTCACCCTCCTCTTTCTCGTTGTCAAATTCTTTCTTTGTCAATCGTTACAACCTTTCACGGAGTCTTCTTCGCTCTATGCAAGCTTCCCCCGTTTTTTCCTCTCTTACACTCTGCGAGGTATTTGAACAAAGCGTGAAAGACATTTGTTTCTGTTTGCTTTACTTTCGTTCGTAGTGCTGCTTCCTCACGGTTTTTCTATATCCGGAAGTGCGCTGTTTGAGTCGCGTTGTTCTTCATTGACTATTTTTTTTATACCTCCGCTGTACCGCAACGTTTTTTTTTCCTTAAAACACAACCTTTGCCGACACTATTTTATCCTTTTTTCTGCTTTTCGAAGCGTTATGAAATAGCGATCGGTGATCTCTCTTTGCCTCTTAGATGAATGATTTTCTTCTTTTTTTTGTCCTTGCATGTTGGCTGCGGATAGCTTCACAAATTTTAGTGCAAACGTGTTGTCAGTGCAGAAAAGTATAGTCGTCAGGTTGTCACTATGTCTTCGACCTTGTGTCTTGTCTTATTATTGTTAATATGATCTTCACTGCATTTGTTTTTTTCCATATGCGATTGGATTTCTATTTCTTGTGCGTACATCAGCTGCTTTATTGTATTCCCATTTGATGGGTAGTTGAGGTCGTCTGTTTTTTTTTTTTTGTGTTTGTCGTATTCAACAACTTTCTTTCAATTTGTGTCTTTTTTTCCCTTCTTTGTTACTAGCTTTTTTTTTTGTGTTGTATGTGCTTGGAGCTCCATAGAAAAAGAGTTCGAAAGCCGCTGTTCTTCATCAAAACGAATTGTTCTGGAAATTGAAGCATTTGTTCTTTCGCAAATGTGCATTGTGAAAAAGCAGTATCAAAGAAGGGCACAGGTGTTTCTTCCCTTTTCCACTCGACCTTGTTGAGCATTGGAAACAGTAGTTTGTAATCGAATCTGCTTTCTGATGAAATCGAGAACGATAAGACTTATATTTACTTTTTCTCTCTATTTAAAGAGCCATTAACCGAAATCTCTCAACAAAACTCTCTCTCTCTCCTTTTCCCTCTCTCTTAAAAAAAAAAAATACTTTTACCTCCTAAAGAGTGTGCAGGTCCAGCCAGACAGAAACGCTGCCATCACCTGATCACCCGTCGTTTGGTTGCAGCATCACCGTTACGTCTCGTTCTTTTTCTCCCTCTCTTTTTCTGCTGTTCAATAGCAATTAGCAAAACCTCAATTTTTATTTTTGATTTTTAGGTTCGCAATGGGTTCGAAAGGTTCCAAAGATGCAGCTGCTGCGTCCGGTCTGGCCGGCAGCAAAGCTGCGCTGTCGAACACGGACGATGAGTTCGAAAACGGCGTTACGCCGGATGCGTCCCTCAGCTCTGACGTCAGCACGCCGGAGGAGGCCGCGGCAAAGCGCAAGGCCTATGCCAACCTCCGCTCCCCGTACGCCACCACGTCCACCGCGAAGTCGGGCAGCACCACCGCCCCAGCCCATCACACGAATTTGATCGAGAAGATTTACAACGAGGACTTCGATACCATCGACCACATCCAAGCCATGCGGCTGCCACCGATGGTGGCCCAGCAGCTCAAGAACGCCGTCCGCGACGAGGCAGAGCGGCACTGCGCGGAGACGGAGAAGACGATGGCGCGGTGCCTGCAGGACAAGATGTGGACCTCGTGGAAGTGCCAGAAGGAGCGCGACGTGTACTTTCACTGCGTCGAGGACGTCGAGAAGAAAAACCTGCGGCCCGACCCGAACGATCCGACCTGGACGGACATGCTGACGGCGTTCCGTTGGAAGTACAACTTGGGTGTCTTCCATGGCGAGATCATCGGCCGCAACAACATCATGAAGGAGATTTGGCGGGAGCACTACCCGGACCGCGAGCTGCCGCACCCGTGGGTGAAGGATGCGTAGTGCGCGGAGGTGACGGAGGGAGGGGAGGTAAAGGTCAATTTTTGTTGTTGGAGCTTCAAATTTCCTTTGTTACTCCCTCCCCCCTTTTTTTGCGTGTGTGTGCATCACCTTTGTGTTGGTGGGTTGGGTGCTGTCGAGCTATTTGTGTCTACGTTTTGGGTTCTGTTTTTTTCATTCTCTTTCTGTTTCTCTCTCTTATTTTTATTGGATAGAAAGAGGCAGTTTGACATCACAAAAGGATATCACAGTGTGTAACAAGTTTCTCCATTGAAAAAAAACTTTTTTTTTTTTAAACTGCTTTGTTGGCGCGGTGCGGAAGCACTTCAGACGTCGTAGCCACTTATCGGTAGCATTTGGATATAAGAAAAGAAAATAAGCGGATGCTTGTTGGCAACACAACCTCAACCAGAGTATGAAATATACGACTTGCGTGCTCTGATTTCAAAACATAGTTAGAAGACGCTATAACGTTGCTACGCGAACTGTTTCAGGAGTGAAAGACCTTCATTATCTTTACTTCTGCAACCCTCTCTATTCAATATCTGCATTCTTTTCTATCATGTGCATTATTGCTGACAAGGAAGAAAAAACAAAAAAAAATACATCAGATAAAGTTCTCGCATAGAAGAAGCACTATAGCACTTTTTGCAAATATCTAATCATAATATGGCAGCAACACAAAACCATTTATAAAATAGGCGTTTAATCCATTTCTTTTGTCTTCGCATCATACATCGCTTCCATAGAACTCAAACTTTTTTTTTTTGGTGCTTCTTTCACTCTCACTCTCATCTTTTTTTTTTTCTGTGTTTCGTCACAATGATTCGCGTATTTGCCAAACGTGAGTTGCCGGTGATGGACATCATCGAGCTGCAGGGCCGAATCGTCATTACACCCGAGGCACTGGCAGACGCACGCGCTGCCAAGGAGGCACGCCGAGCTGCGCGGAAGCTGCGGAGAGACGTCGCCGACTCCCCACGTGTCTCTACGGAGGAAGAAGGTTCCGTTCGCACGTCCTCCGGGCAGCTTTTCTCCGACCAGATTAAAGCTGAAAACGCACCGCACTCGGACGCAACGAAGAAGTCGGAGCTGCCTCCACTTTCCGCTTCCACGACTACAGAGTTTTCCTCCTCCTCCGCCTCTTCCTCCGATGATGATGACGACGACATGAGCTACCCTACCGAGGAGGGGCGGGCGGTTGCGGAGAACACGCAAGCAAAGACGGAGCTCGCGGCAGGTCATCCCAACATGGGAAACCGTGACGACCGCGCTGATGGCGCATCTTGCGTGGTAGAGGTGCCGCTGGGTCACGTGGAGCAGGACCACCTGAGCGAGAAGCGGTGCACGCTGTGCATCGACACCCTGCGCATCACGGGCAGTCGCTCCACCTACAAACACCCGCTGCTCGTCTTGCGGGAGTGCAGCGAAGGCCGAATGCGGCAGTTGCAGAGCCAGCTGAAACGTCAACGTCAGCACAAAGAAAAGGAGAGGGAGGGGAAAAGTAATGCACCGACTGCATCGAAGGCTGTTTCGTCGACAACGCAAGCGGTTGCGGAAAGCGAAGGGTCACCTCGCGCTTTATCCTCGTCATCTTCGACCATAATGTTTTCTGAGTGGCTGCAGCGAAATCCGCAGGCGCTTCAGCTCGATTCACTTTACTTGGACGATATGTTAACAGAAGCGGAGTCTGCCACTACCACTGCCACCACATTCCCCAACAACGGTAATGCAGGTAGTCACGCACACGTGTCGCGCAAGCGTTCGCGGGAGAAGGGAGAGGACAAAGAAGGGCAGGAAAAGGACAAGCATGAACAGCGCACGGCTTCTGAGGAGACAGGTCCTGCCTCTGCACCTCCGTCGAAGCCGTCTGTGTACAAAAACTACGAGTTGGTCGGTGTTGTGCGGGGATCGGTGTTGTTTAACTCGAAACCAGCGCGTGTCTTTCAATAGAACAAAGCTTCTTTCGTTGTTGCTTTATAAGAGAGGAACGGAAACAACGGCGACGCTCTGATTCTTTACAGCTTTAATCGAAAAAGAAAAGAAAATAAAACAAAGCAGTACAATGGGCGGTAGCGAAGAAAACAGTACCCAGAAAAAGTGAAGGTTAACAGAGTTAAACTTTAAAACTCGCTTTGCTTTGTAGAGACGTGAACGCACACTTTTCATTTCGACAAAAAAAGTCTGTTGGGCGCGAATGTCTCTCGTCTCTTTTGGCATCTTATCGTTTGGTGAGTTGAAAACTACTAATTAAAATTCTCCAACCCTTTTCTCTCTTTTTTTTTCCGGCTTCACTTTTTTTCTTCTTTTTTTCCCGTCAAAAGTAGCAGTAGGAGGGCTAGTACAACGAGCCAGTATTTGGGCACCGTAAAGCAAAAAAATAAATTAGTGTTTAGTGGATAGGCGCACAAACAACAAAAAGAAACTCTCTATTTTTTTTTTAAATTAGTTTTAACTGAATAGCAATTTTTTTTATTTTATCTCAAACTCAAAATACCAATCTCCTTAAGTTAAAACAAGAGAGCAACATAGGATTTTTCTTTTTCTCTTTGCCAACAGTTAGCATACGCCATTCTCTCCACATAGATCACTTTTTTCCCCCTTTCTGCTTTATTCCTAAGGCGCGTCCGGAGCTCCACGCACTGCTTTTCTTACTTTCTTTCTTTGTCTTGACAGCTGTGTTGTTTTTTAGTCACAAGCTTTTTCTTTTCTTTGACAACTAAAAAAAAAAAAAAAAAGGTGAGCCTGTGCGCCTCACTGTGCTGTCAAATCTTCACATACTAGCTTCCAGTTTTATCTCTCTCAATTTACATTAAGTTTGTTTGTGTCTGCGCCAGAGCTGTCGTTTTTTTTTTTTGTTGAATTCTCGCGCAAATCACATCAATTTGTTCTCAAATTTGCAAGGCTGAGTTTTATTTTTATTCACGTCTCTTTCACTTGTTGTCGGTTGACTTTGAGCTCTTGTTGGTTGGCGATCGTGTCGTTCAATCATTGACCAGGCCCAATTGAACGCGAGGGCGAAGGCGTCGGCATTGTACAACACGTATCACCACCCGCGTTTTTTCATTACATTTCTTTTTTTTTTTCGTTCTGTTTTTTTTTTTTTAATGCGGCCTTCTTCTTTGCTGTTGCGTGGAAAGACGCCACCACCGCGTCGACTGACGCTGTCAGTGCCCGCCACAATGCTTCCAAAGGCAGCCGCACCAATCGTTGCTGCATCGTTCACCAGCACCGCTGGCGCTGCTGCTGTTTGTGAAGGCTGCGGTGCAAGCGAAACCTCTGCGACTCAACCCCAGGGTAAAACTTCAGCGACGGTGGAGGTTCTGAACGCGCGCTCTTCTGCATTCGTGTCTCTCAACTTGCAGCGCGGTATCGCAGCACCACTGCACGCGGCACTTCGCTCATTCGGCAAAAGCCACTACACTGCTGCGGATGGACGAAGTCGTGCCTTTTCCGCTCCTCTGCGTGTCAGTCAGCGTTGCGCTGGTCAGTCCATTCACGTGAGCGACAGCGCTTTTCACAATGCCCAGCTACAGGCGGAAGAGGAGGAAGTGATTTCATCATTTGCAGATGACGCTCAGCCTGAGCCTCCGCGCACGAGGACAGGTTCGCAGCGCGGCTCAAAGGCAGTAATCAACGACCGTCACGGGCAGTCAACGCGGCTGCAATCGAAATCATCCGCAAACCTTTTGGCACACGGCCGACGTCCACCGAACAGCAGCAGCAACAACAATGGCGCACGCAACGTTCGTGGCGCCGGTGGGGATGCGAGCAGCACGGACGCGAACACGTCCACGCAGGAGAGCCGCGCGGCACTTTCCGCACGCATTATGCGTCGTCACCGTCAGCACGCCTCCCAGCCCTATCTCGCGCTCTCCTCTGGCGTCGAGGTGCCGGGATGTGGCGGAGGCGCTTATCAACTTCAGGAGCGACAGTATACGCGCACCCACGCCGCAGGGCTGCGAAGTAGCGGAAGCGCTGCTGCTGCTGCTGCTGGTGGCGGTAGCTCCTACGCGGCACGTGTGCGCAGTGGTGGCAACAACGTGCGCATGTCTGTCTTTCCCGCCACGCTGCTCTCGCCGTCTGCCAACGCGTCGTCGCCGCCGCAGCAGCAGCAGCAGGCCACGCCGCACGTGCTGCTGCGTGATGCCGCGTACACGCGCATGCAGCAGTACGAGCCTTTCGATCGCCTCCTCCGCCGCTACCTCGAGCGCGGCCACGTCGCCAACGTTACACAGCGCCTGCTGCACCACCCCGAAGCCCCAGCACCAGTCGTGCTGCTCGATCGCATTCTGCAACACCGCGTTCCGGCCCCTGCGCTGGTGTCGCAGGCGCTGCTAGCGGCGATGCACGCAGCCCGCGCTGACCGCAGCTCGGCCGCCGAGGCCGCCTTTGCGCTGGAGCGTGTGACGTTACGACTGCGCAGCGACGCGGCGTGCCGCACGTTGTACGACACGCCGGATATTCGCGCGCTCCTGCTGGAGGCGGCGCTGCGGGAGAGTCTCTACGATGTGGCGGTGGCGCTCGTGGAGGAGACGCCGGCGGAGTGGGTGACGCCCAGCGCGTGGACGCTGCTCGTGCAGGCTGCCGGGCAGTCGAAGCTGCCGCACTCCCGCGTGTTGTGGCAGCTGCTGAGTCTGCGTGAAGGGGCGGCGGAGACAGCTGAGGCTGATGGAGCCGAAGGAGAAACGCGAGGCGGTGCTGCCCCGCTGCAGCGAGTGCTGACACGGGCGGGCGAAAGCGCGCTGCTGAAGCGCGTCCCTCTCTGTCCAGCGTACAGACCGGGCAGCCCATTTACTTCTCTTCCTGCAACTGCTGCTGCTGCTGCAGATCCGAATGCACCACCCGCACCACCGTCGCCGTCGTCCACCGCTTCCGCTGCTGTTACCGCCACAACAGAGGGTACGCCACAGCCACGACCTGCTGCGCCGTCGTCCGAGACCCCCCTCGAGCTGTTGCCAATTCCCAGCTCCATCTTCGACACCCGCCCGAGCAACACCGTGTGGATGCCGAGGCAGCAGAGCATCAGCAATCCGCTGCTGCGGTCTGACCCGATCTCTTCCACACCGGAGGGGGATGGGGAGAACGCGGAGGCGCGTACACAAGGGTCGAGTGGTCGCAGCGGCGGCGGTGGTGGTGGTGGTGGTGTTGATTCACATCACGAGGTGCCGGCGCTGCCCCCGCCATCGACCGCCTCTGCGATTGAGCCGAGCACCTTCAGCACGGAGGGGGTGCGGTGGTGCGCGCTGAACCCCGGCGATCTGGGCTACGCGGCAGAGCACTACAACGGCGATGCGGCCTCGTCAGCGGGCGACTTCCGCGCAGTCGGTGCGGCCGGTGTGCTGCACGGTTTCGCGTCATTTCAGTCCTTGTTTGCGGAGGTGGAGAAGGAGGCGCAGCAGCAGCGGCAGCGCACGGGAGCTGACACGTCGTCATCGACGTCGTCGTCATCGTCGAGGGAGGCCCGACGGGTCCTGTGGGAGACGACGGCACTGCGCATGCTGCATCAGCACCAGGGTGTCGTGTACGGCCTCGACGCTACGACCACCGCACGTGTGCTGCTGCGCTGCGGCGTCAGCTTCTCTGCGCAGGCGTCACCGATGATCGCGTTGCACGTGCTGCGTCGGTACGTGCGTAGCTGCCACCTGCTGCGGGAAGAGTTGGTATCTGCGCAGACGCGCATGGAGGCTCAACTGGATGCTGAGGAGGCCATGATGCGCGATGACGACGCGGATGAGAAAACAACAGCCGCATCACCGACAACAACAGCAAAGATAGCGACGACCGATGCGCTGACAAACGTGTCATCGAAACGCTCCGACAAGGATCTGGCAGGTCTCTACCCGCGGCTCTCCCGCGCGGTGGCCCCGCACCCGTCGCCGTTCCTCGTCTTCTTCAAAGTGATGCGGGAGGCGCGCGATGTGCTGTCGAACGCGGTCGACGAAGACGCTGCCGCTGGGGTGAGCGCGGGTCACGCCGACCACCGCGGCCGCACCGGCCTGCGCGCGAACACGTCTCTCCCGATGGTGCACTGGGAGCTCGTGTGGCACTCCTTCCAGCTGCTAAACCGCGAGAACCCGCAGTGGTACACGCAGTTGACGCTGCAGGAGGCCGGCGATCTCTGCCAGGATGTGATCGAAGTGCTGTGCCACGGTGCCGATCCGTGGCTCGCGCTCAACCTCTCGCGCTGGGTCTCGGTGCGGCACATCATGGACGGCGTGGACATGTCGCTCTGGCTGCTGCACCGCCTCGACCCGTCCCACCACACGGAGGAGGCTCGCGAGGTGGCACGGAAGTTGTTCCGCTGGCTGCTGGTCGACGTCGGCCTGCACCTGCAGCCCTCGCTGCACCACCACCTCATCCCCGCAGCGCGCGCGCTGATCCGGCTGGGGCTGCAGGAGGAGCTGCGCGTGCTCTACAGCGCGGTGCTCGACAACGTCTACCTTTTCCGCCCCGAGCACCGTGACGCGTTCATCGAGGTTCTGCGCGATCTGATCTGCCCGAGCTGTGCCACCATCCTCCCGGAGAGTGACGTCTACGTGGATCGTGCGTGTCCAAATTGCATGACCATCGTCCCAGCGAAGGATGCCGAGACGATCCCGAGCTTCCGGCTTTCCGCCGAGCACGTCGAACGCCTGCGAGCGCGGCGCAAGCAGCAGCGGCAGCGGACACGTCAGCGCCTCAGCGCCAGCGTGCATCGTCTGCAGACGGGGGAGCAGGTGACCGGCACGCCGGCGCTGCGAGGTCCACAGGATGCCGCGGACGTGCTGCGACGACACCTGCAGAAGACTAAAGCAGAGGACGAAGAAGAGGAAGGGGAGAATGGGGAGGGCTTCCTGTCCGCGACGGCCACGCTCGTGCCCGGTGTGTCCGTGTCGGCGGACTACGCCCTCTTCCCACTGGCCGGGGGTGCCGGCAACGCGCAGGTGCTGGACGTTCGTGCGGCGATGGAGGAGTCATCACGGCGGCTGGAGCTGCAGCGGGCGGCGCGTCGCTACACGCTGGCCCAGCGTGGCGAGCTGGACGACGCGCACGGCGGCGGCAGCAGCAGTGGCAGGAGCACATCGCTGACGTCCCACACACCAGCCGCGATGCCCACCGTCCTGCCCATCTCGGCGCAGGCCCTCGACGCGGCCACGCTCAAGTACCTCTCCACCGCCGCCAACGCCAGTGCCGCCAGTGCTGCGGCTGGTGGTGCTGCGGTGGGCGCGATGCAAGATGGCGTGTGGGTGTGCGTGTGGTGCCAGGAGAAGAACTCGGAGTGGAGCAGCCGCGTGCAGTGCAGCGCCTGCGGGGCGGAGACGGGCCCAGCAGCGCCGTGGCGGCATTTCGCGTATGCCGACCCCGTCCACGGTGACGTGATGACGGAGCTGCGCGGACGGATGAGCAACTGCGAGGAACGCCCGGTGGACGCCATCGTGGCAGGGTACCTGCTGATGGTGTACCGCCGCACCTTCCAGCTGCGCGCGACGCCGGCGGATCAGGAGCGGCTGCTGCGGCTCATTGCGATGCTGTGTCGCCTGCAGGAGCGCGTGCTGGCCGCGTACGTCTACACGCGCCTCGTGCCGATCACGCAGCGCAGCCTGGGTGGCGTGCTGGACCTGCTAGCGCAAACTTTTGGTCAGGACGGCGCCTCTTCGTACCGTGCGCTGACGCCGGACGACCTGGTGCGGCCGGAGAGGGAGGGGGTGTTTTTCGAAGCTGTCTTTGGTCCGCAGACGTGCCGGGTGTGCTTTGGCGCTCATGACTGGCACGTGTGCCCGATTGTGACACGCGACTTCGCCGGCGCTGACAAGACGCCGGGCGGGGGTGGTCACGGCAGCAGCCCGATCAGCCTCAGCCCGGAGGAGAAGCAGCGAGCCGTGCTGGAGCGGCTGTCGCAGCTTATTCACCTCGCCGCGAACTCTGTTTCCACCACACCATCGACCACCACCGCCACCACCACCGCGAGTTCTGCGTCGTCAGCGGCGGCTTCCGCAAAGGCACGACCCAACGCGCAGCTGGTCGTCAACGCGTACACGGCTTTCGTCTCCTCACCCTTTCGCGAGGTCTTCGCGGAGATGCACGCGGACGACACGAACCAGCTGTCGCTGCTGCTGAGCCGCCTGCAGCAGTACCGCCGCGCTGCCTTTGTGCTGTGCCACATTCCCCCGGCGAAACGCGCCACGGCGGCGTACCTGCGCATTGTTCACTTCTTCAACGTGACGGAGGAGGAGGCGCTGGCGCTGCTTGGGAAGCCGACGGACGCGACAGCAGGCAGTGCCGCTGCCGGTGCCACTGCCGCAGCGATCCCGAATTTTGTACAGGTCACCAAGACGTGCTGCATGTGTCTCGATCAGCGTCACGCCTCGCACGAGTGCCCGCGTTTGGCGGAGTGGCTGAGAGGCGTGCAGCGTCTTGCCTTGTCCATCGCCGCATCTGCGTCAACCGCTTCTCCGTCCTCGACGGGTGTTGGGGCCGGACGTGCTTCCACGTCAGTGAACGCATTGGTCGACTCCGCTGGAGAGGCGCGGCTGCGGCAGCGTCTGCGTGCGCAGGTGGACGGCTGGACCACCGCCGGTCCGGAGCGGCTGCACGCCTTCTACCGCTACCTCGTTGCCCACATGGACCTCCTCCGACCAGCCGGTAGTGCCGACACTGCTCCACTTTCCTCCGCCGCTTCCTCTTTTTCGCCGGACTCGGCGGGAATGGGGCAGCGGAAGATGGACTTCAACGATCCGCTGATTTACGCCGTGAACAAGACGATTACGAAGCTGGCCACGGTGGAGCGGCGCAGCGACGCGTATCGGCTCTACGCCCACGCGCCGATCGAGTGCGTGTCGGCCGCCACCACCGCCGCGGTGTTGCGCATGAACGGGTTTGCCGAAGACAGCATTCGTGCGCTGCTGCGGGCGAGCGACGAGACGTCGGCAGCGGCAGAGTCGAGTGATGCCGATGTCGACTTGATGACGGCTCGCAGCAGCAGCAGCGCCTCGACTCTCATGGGAGGTCGTCAGCACGCGCCGTTGGCTGCCCGCACGGCGGCGGTGCCGGTACAGCGCTGCTGCCTGCTGTGCTTCTCCACCGCACACGCCTACGTGGACTGCCCGGAGCTGGCAGCCGTGGCGGATGAGGCGGCGAAGCTGCTGCGTGTGGTGCGGGAGGTGGGCGGGATCAGCTGCGTGCCGGACGGCATCGGCGCGGCGGCGGCGTACGTGTACGGCGAGTACAACCGCGGCCGACTGTCGAGTGAGATGATGCGCGGGAATCCGGAGCTGGTTCGAGCGCTCCTGACGTTGGCGCGGCGCTGTTTTGCCACGCATCAGCTCAGCCACGGCGTGCGCGTGCTGCGGCGCGTGCCGGTCGAGATGGTGCCGCCGGCGTCGGCGTACGCCGATCTGTGGCGCGCTGCCGGTCTGTCGGAGGACGTGGTGGAGGAGAAGCAGTCCCAGCTGCTGGCGCTCCTCGACGCAGAAGGCTTGGTGCCGTGCATTGACCCGGCGCCACCGCGGCCGACGTACTCGAACACGTTCCTCGCGCAGCTGAACCGCACGCTGCACGATGAGCTGTGCCGGCACTGCTTCGAGCATGGGCACACGATCGCCACGTGCCCGCTCTTCCACGCCGAGGTCAGCTTTGGACGGGACTACGTCGCGGCGTATCGCATGAGTATGATGTCCGAGCAGCTCGACCGTGCCTGGCAGGAGGCCTACCTGCTGAAGCTGGTCGACTTCTTCAGTACGCACTATTTGTTTATGCCCTACCACATCGCCGGCGTGGCGAATGCGCTGAACGCGATCACGGCGATGTGGAGCTTCCGTGGCGAGCCGGGCATTGCGCTGCGCAACCTGCTGCTGATCCCGCCCGCGTACCGGCGTCGACAAGCCTTCAAGCACGTCCTGCACAGCCTCCGCGTGCCGCCCGCGGAGATTACGCGGCTGCTGGGCGACTTTTACTTTGCCCCTGACGCCGTCGGCCACACCAACAACGCAGGTGGTGCGTCGCCGCAGCAGGCCCAGCAGCAGCAGGAGGTGGTCATGGCGCAGCACCTGCTGATCCCGAAGCCCGCCATCCGCGATCTGGCGCGGCGGCACATTTTGGAGCAGGTGCCCGCTGCCATGGCGGCGCTGGAAGAGAGCGCGGAGCGGATGGCGCACATTCGCGAGAGTCACGAGCGCCGCAGCTCGGCAAACGGTGGTGGTGCCGCGTCGAGTAGCGCCGGCATCTCTGCGCACATTCGTCAGTCTCTGCGTCACCAGCAGCAGGAGCAACAGAAGACCGCTGCTGCAGCGGGGGAGGCGACCACCACGGGCGGTGCCGCATCTTTCCAGTCTCCCATTCTGCGTCGCGTGATGCAGAGTGGCGACATGGTGCAGCTGCGCGAGGACTTCGACCCGATCTTGGCGGAGCTGGAGGACGCCGTGGGGATGCGGCTGGGCAGCCGGCACACACTCTTCACGAGCGCGATGGACATCCTGGGCTCTGCTGCTGCCGCCGCCACCGCCTCTTCGACGCAGACGGCACCGTCAACAAATGCCACTGTTCATGGTGCGGTGAGTGCAGCTTCTGGTGGGCGGAGAAGGGAAACCGACAGGGCGGCACCGTCGCAGCCGTCGTCCCCTAGCCAAACAGCAGCAGCAGCAGCAGCAGTAGCGCCAGCCACGGCGGCTGTGCGGGAGGCGGAGGTGGTGATCGAGGTGCAGACGCAATCCGTCACACGCCCTTCTCAACAATCGCCCCAGCAGCAGCAGCAGCAACAGCAGCAACAATCAGCGCAAAGGCAGCAGTATAAGAAGCCTATGCACAACAAGAGTGGTGGTAAGCAGTGGCAAAACACACCGGCTGCAAAGACGCGCAGTGCAAGGAAGAATGATGGCGAGGACGAAATTGAGTCCTCTTTCCACGAACCAACCTCCCGACCAGCAGCTTCGAATGCTTCTCGGCCCCAGCAACAGCAGCAGACCCGGCGCGTGGACAACACCAGCGGCCAGAGCAACAACAATCGAAACCGCTACGGTGCGCGCAACAACGGGAACGGGAACTCACGTGCTGGGTACAGCAATTTCAGTCGTGATGGTAACAGTGCACGTCCGCAAAACACCTCGAGCTCCCGCCATCGTGGTCCTAACCACCAAGGAAACTCAACTGCGAGCAGCACGAGCAGAAGCGGTACTGCGCGCTGGAATTAAAGGCGTCCTTGTTTTTTTTTTTTTTTAATTGGGTTTGTTTCACGTTGATCTTTGGGGGTTGTAAAAAGCTGTTTTTCACCTTCCATAGTGAGCTACTCCGCGTTATGTGGGTACTCAGGTGAGTATTTTTTTATTTGTAAACTGATCCGTTTGCGCGCGGATACTTTTTCCCTCTCTTTTCATTTGCTCTTTTATTTTATTAAGTGGGTAGTGGTTTTGTTTCTCTTGTTTACTGCTGTTTGAGCGGTATTGTTGCGAAGCCTCATTCATCGCCGAGGATGAATACTACAGCTGTTTTTTTTTTTCCCTTCTTGATCTTCTATAGTCGTGTTTTTGTGACGACATATGCTAAGTTTCTAGTTGACTTACATCACATTAAAATTACTTCAAAAATGAGACAAAAAAAAAAAACAAATCTGCGTCGTTCAACTTTAAGTTCTCACAGACAAAACTATCAAGTACGTTTTAGTTTCAGCGTTCACAAAATGAGCGTTATGTCGTCGAAGGTTGCTTCATGCTGGAGTTCTATTGTTTTAGCAGAGTCGAAGCGAAACTAAACGCGCCTCTACTTTAATTGCGGCTCGTCGCGTCACTTGCACGAACCTGCGAATCACTGAAACAAAAAGAGTTTTTTTTTTCGCAACACCAAAAAATAACTTGTTTCCTCGTCAGCAACTAAATTTCTCTTTTCCCTACGATCCTTTCCCTTTTGCTTTCTCTTTTTCCCCTCCCTTAAATTTCACTCCTGCTAAAACCGTCACTACAAACTAAACGAATTAATTATTTTTTTCAGAAAAAATATTAAAGTTTATCACCATCAACTTTGCCAAGCCCTCACTCTCTCTTTCACTTTTTTTTCTTTTCAAATCACACTCTCTTCGTTTTCCTTCGTTTTCATTCTTTCATTTTTTCTCCCTCTTTTTTTGTTTTTTCGCCCATCTCTTTCAGCGCGTGTGTGTCAGTGCTTATCCTCCTTGTTCACCATGCCGAACTCTGTGATTACGCTGACGATCGAGAAGGCGGAGGCGCTGCTGGCCCTCAACCCGGGCGGCACGTCGAACCCGTACATGACGGCCACGATTGGTGCCCAGTCGGTCACCACCACGGTGCAGAACAAGACGGTCAACCCGGTCTTCAACGCCAGCTTCACCTTCCAGGACTGCCCGCTGCCCGCCATTGTCACGCTGCGTGTCTTCAACAAGATCCAGTACGTCGACGTCGAGGACCCGCTTGGCACCGCCACCGTCACCATCTTCGACATTCAACCCGAAGAGACGACGAAGGTGCTGCAGCTCAGCCACGGCGGCAACGCTGCCCTCGCCCAACGCGCGCCAAACGGGTGCGGGTCGGTCACGATTCGCTACGCCGCGGCTGCCATGCCCGAGGCCCAGCCCCAGCAGCAGCAGCCGCAGCAGCAGCAGTCGATGAATGTTTCCAAGAACAACAGCATCACGTCTGCCAGCGGGCACTCCACGCCGATGCCGGTGCCGGCTGCGGTCAACATCGACGGCAACTCGCCGGCCGCCATTCCGGTGGCGATCTCGCCAAAGGACAGCCACATCAGCACCCCGCGTGCTGGCGTGTCGGCCTCTGGCAGCCTCGTGGCTTCGAACCCAAGCGTCACGAACCCCGCCGCCACCACGCCGAAGCTGAAGCCGGTGGAGGTGTCCGCGAACGCGTCCCCTGTGAACCAGCCCGCCGTGGGCCCGGTGTACGCCTCGTCCGCCGCCTTTGGGCTGACGAACACGCAGAACAGCCAGCTGACGCCGCCAAGCCTCAGCCCGGCCCGCCCGCCGGCGGTGGCGACTTTCCTCGTGCCGCAGGTGGCCCCGGCTCCGCCCACCACCGCGACGCTCAGCATGCCGGTGAAGGCTGCGGGCAACGCTAACGGCAACGGGTACATCAGCTACGCCGTGCCCGGCGTGCGGGTGCCCGCCGCGGTGGAGGAGCCGCCGCTGCGTGTGCAGAACTCCGCGGACGCGTTCTACGCCAACAACTCCGCCCTGCAGCCGGCCTCGACGCCGGTGCCGGCCATGCAGGCGCCGTCCCTGAGCAGCGCTTCGATGCTGCCCGTGGCGCCTAACGCGCCGGCCGCCACCCGCTTTGCCTCTCTGCAAGAGTCCACCAACGCCGCCACCTCCTTTGACGCGCAGCAGCAGCAGCAGAGCAAGTCCGCCAGCTCCTACTACACCTCCGCCGCGCAGGCCCCGTCGCCGGCGGCGCAGCAGAAACTGCTCGTCGTGCCGCCGAACATCAACGGCACGCCGACGCCGACCTTCTTCCACGCCTCGGCCGCGCCCTCGCGCGAGGGGTCGCGGCTGCCCTCCGCGGCGCAACTGCCGACGTCGATGGCGGCCACGTCGGACGCCTTCCCGGCCTACGCCCCACCCGCCCCGTCGTCCGCGGCGGAGGCTGGCGCCATCCCCGTCGCGGTCGCCCCCCGCACCGTGCCGCTGAGCTCGAGCACGTCGAACAGCCTCCGCTCGACCCCGGCCACCCTCTCCTCGCACGGCCGCCCGGCGGGCAACAACACTGCCGTGAGCGCATTCCCCGCCCACGCCCCCGTCGTACCGGCGATGACGGCGGCGGCGGCGGGTGGGCGTCGCGCGGTGGCGCCGGCGCCGGCCACGGCGGGCCTGCAGCAGCAGCAGCCGTCCGCGGGTGCCGCCTTTCCCTCCCCTCCCCAGCCCTCCCGCATGTCCACGACCACCGTGGCGTCGGTGCACGGCACGACCTCGCCGAAGCGGCGCAGCCCGAAGAACGAGGTGTCGGGTGCGGCCGCTGCCGCTGTCGATGCCGCCACGCCGTCCGCGGACGAGCTGTACGCTGACAAGGAATACCTCTTCGAGGCTGCTGCGAGCGGGTCAGACGAGGCCATCTTCCACCAGCTGCGGGCCGCTGATCCGTGTCTCACGAACGGTTTCTTGGCCTGCGTCGACTACTCCGGTCGCAGCCTGCTGCACATCGCTGCCTGGAACGGGCAGCTGCGCGTGCTGCAGATTCTGCTGGCGCCGGAGCCGGCCGCGCCGATGATCGACCTGCGCGCGGTGGTGGCGGCGAAGAGCGGCAACACGATCCTGCACGCCGCGGCGTGCAGCGGGCAGGCGGAGGTGGCGCAGTGGCTTCGCTACACGCACCCGTCAGCGGGTCCGCTGCTGCTGGCGGTGCGCAACGCGCGTGGCATGACGGCGGCGGAGTGTGCCATGGAGGCGGGGTTTCCTCAGGTGGCGCGCCTGCTGATCCCGAACTGAGGCAGCGAAGACCCCTCAGAAATGGGAAAATTGGCAAAAAAGGAAAACTCACAGAACTTGTTTTTTATTGTTAGTGGAGATGCAAGCGTCGCAGAGAGGAAACAAACGAAAGTGCAATAAGCGGTGAAGACGGAGGTGATTGGTTGGAAGAAAAAAGGAAATGCAGAGTTATGTGATACTTCGCGAATGGAAAAAGAAACAGGAATTGAGCCCTGCGCTGCAATTGTGCAAGCGGGTGCTATGCCAACGTGGGCACGCGCTTTTCACACACACAAAAAAACAAACACACGCACTCACACACGCGAGTTTGGGAAACAAATTACCAGTACTCACACGCATTAAAGGCGAGAGAACTTCACCTACGCGCAGGCTTTCGAGACTTAGCGTTTCTGTGTTTTGTTCGTGACACTTCTCTGCTTTGTTTGTAAAAAAAAGTTCACGGATTAGTAGATGCGCGTACCTTTGTGCGTACGAGCGCATAACACATCCTTTACGCTGGCTACCTCATTTGTTTGTGCTAAGTGTGTGCATGGCTTCTCGGTCTTGTGCGTTCTTTTATTCTTTTCGGTCTGAGAGAAGAATGGAGAATGAAAAACATGTGAGTATGTGTGAATGTTGAGCGAAAGCCCGACACGATGGTGTGCGTCTTGTTGTTTTCGTGTTTGCGTTATTGCCCGTGACTCCTGCACTTTTTTTTTCCCGTTTCGAGATGTGTTGCAGTTCAATGCACCTTTTTTTTTGCTTTCACTTCTTTTGCTGCTTTTTTGTTATACTGTTTGTCAGACTTTTCTCCTTGCCGAAGCGCCTTTACCACAAATTGCTTCAATCATTTTTTTTTTTTTCACTTATTAGCTTCTCTCGCTCCATTTCAATCAGGAAAACACACACTTTTTTTTTCATCTTTCAGCTTGGCCCTCTGACATTTTTTTCTCTTTCCCAAAAACTGTCAGAGACAAAAAAAAATTCAACGGTGCTTACCAATAAAACCTAAATTTTTTTTTCTCTTTTTTTACGTTAATAGGCACGTGAAGGCATTGTTTAGTAGCGCCTTTAAGCTTTTCTTTTATATTTTTGCTTCACGCAGACGACTGTGTACTTAGCAAATAGTCTGATGTCGCTGCTTTTGCAGTAGCTTCATGCAATTGTCGAAGCAACAACTGAAGAACATTTGGATGTCGCCAAAAAAAAAAAAAAGGAATCGCATTCTCGATGAATGAAATGCACTTGAAAAGCAAGATGAGTTTTTTTTTTTTTAATTTGTCATTAGAGCCAGACTTGTGTTTGGAAATCGTTGTTGTCTTACAAAAACGAGAAAAAACAAGACAACAATTGTTTTCCAGGCAGCGCTACAAACAGCTGTGTTGTGACAGTGCAGAAGAGAATTCGGCGGTATCAACACGTTTGTCCAGTATTCTTTGCAGGCATTAGCGAGTGCTTAAGAAAAGCGCTGCGAGCTGATTCACAACTTTTTAATTTGTTTTCTAGCGGAACGAACTACGTTGTTTCAACTCGACCGCTAAGATGGGCAATAGGGAAGAGAACCTGCAGAAGGGTGAGTTTTAGCTTCAGTGAAGTGCGTGAATCACGCTGAATTCTTTGAAGCGAAATTTTTCTGTCTTGCGCAGAGTTTTTTTCCTTTTATCGCCCGCGCTGCAACTGATACAACCCGCTCTTTTTATCTTATTGCAAGCCCGGCACACACAGCAGATTTTTTTTTCGAAGATGAAATTGATCTATATATTTATATATTGGCTTTTGTGACACTCATCTTTTGCTTTCACGTGCACGTCGAACACCTGTGCTCGGTGTGCCTCCCTTTCCAGTGGCTCTGATGGTGCGTTGCTTGTCTTCCCTCTTTCTCCTCTTTTCATTCCTTTGCTTCAATTTCATTTTTGTGTTTGACATGTTGCTCAGTAGTATATGTTGCAACGCAATTTGCGGTGAGGATGGAGAAAAACCACAACAATCAACACTTCAGCTGAACGTCATTGGGAAGGGGATGCGTTTTTCTTTTGTTTTGCAAACGACATTTCTCTTTTTAACCCACTACCACAAAAAAATAAAAAACGGAGGGTGAAGAAGGGAGTACCTTTCGACTTTTTCGAGCAATCAGAAAAAAAAAAAGGTGTGCTTCTATCTTGTTTTGCTTTCTTTTTTTTTTCTCGTTTTCTTTCTGTAATTTGTTCAGCGTATCTTTTCTCTTGGTGATCACAACAGAAGATTGTATGAATGAACTATTTGCGTGGGGGCGCAAAAATAGCATAGTCGCTTTCTTGACTTATGCTTTTTATGTTCTCCTTTGCCTACTTAATTTTTCTTTCCTCTTATTGCCGGTGTTATCACGTCAAGCTTTAAGATTCTTTTGTGTTTTTTTTTTCAGTCTTTTTTTTCGTTTATTCATCTTTACTTTCACTGTTTGTCAGGAAAAAAAAAACGAAACCCACAACAAAAAATGACAAACAAGCTTTGTTTTATCTCTTGGTGGTTCATAATGTATGTTGTCTTTTCTTTCTTTCAAGTAACTAGGTTGATTTGCATTCGACTTTTCAAAATCACTCTTTTTTTCTTTTGAATCTCGACTGCAAAGTATACTGACTTTTTTCTTTGTGATCTCGCACGAACCTGAATTAATCTATTCGACGTTTATTCCTAAAAGAAACGAATACGAGTTTCTGTTTCGACTTTGTGTGATGTATTTGCTTGCAATTTTCTGAGCTTTGATTCTAC
Organism: Crithidia thermophila; assembly: GCA_030849055.1. Classification (NCBI taxonomy): domain Eukaryota; phylum Euglenozoa; class Kinetoplastea; order Trypanosomatida; family Trypanosomatidae; genus Crithidia; species Crithidia thermophila. The sequence continues at coordinate 140,105 of JASAOP010002834.1, forward strand.
CCGTGTTTTTTTTTGATTTTTTTTTCTCTCGAGCCGTTGTCGAGCCATGTCATGTTATGGGAGCACCTCACGAAGATTCAACGCTTGCATGGACGTTTTGGAAAAAGGGTTGACACTTGCTCTTCCCCCAGTTCTTTAAGAACTGCTTTGGCCAGAGGAATAATTGTAGAAGCGTCTTATTATTATTTTAACGCAAACCTAAAAAAATGAAGATTGACATTAGCTAAAACACTCCGACTTCTTTTTTTTTCCCGCTCGTATTTTGAGAGGGCACATCTTTTTCCGACGTTGTCAGTCAGCAAATATCTCCTTTGTATTTTCACAGCCGCTGCTTTATGTTTGAAGAAAGAGGTGTTATTGCCACACGGCGAGCGTGCTCCATTCTCTCCCCACTGCCCACCCCTCACAGGTACGTGCACATATGCCTTCCATTTTGTTAATTTCCGGCGCATGTTAAAAGAAAGTGCTGCCGAAAGAACTCAATTCTGGACGGTGATGTGCGCTGACGTTGAATATGAGGATCGCAAGGGAAATAACGACGCTACCTTTCTGTTATGCTGAGATGCGCAGCACCTGCGCCGCAGTGACAAGTGCCCCTTCTTTTTTTCTTTTTTTCTTTGTCACTACAATGTGGAGTGCATTGCTGGTAAAATACGGAGCGCAACATTTTTTCCTCCTTTTAAAAAGCTAATTGTCCCCAAACGTTCGCAAAACAAAAAGAAATCCTGCCCTTTACGAAGATGAAAATGTTACTCTTCTTTTTACGACAAGATGCACAAGCAGAAAACGCTTGTTTTCTGTTCCTGTTTCGTCTGTCGGTGATTGGCAGTAGTATCGATTATTTTGCTACGTTTATCTTCTTTTTTTGTCTCTTTGCGGTTGCCGATGAAAACAAAAGTGAGGGTTTTCGCTATTCGTCCTGCTTTTGCTTTGTGATCGCGCCGCTGAAAAATTCGGCAAGCGTGCATGACAAACAGAAAAGGAAGATTCGAAGTCACCCATCACGCCGTAAAGACGGTGTAGCTTTGCTGCTACGAATGCGTTACCGCTTTTTCTCAAAAGAGAAAAAGAGGAAAAAAAGATAAAAGCCTTCTTTCTGTTTTTTCTGGTCCGACTTTCCAGCTCTGCATTGGCTTCAAAGAACCATAACTCTTTTTTTTTGTTTCTTCCAAAAGAAAAGAAGCCTCTTATCTTTTTTTAAACTGAAGATCTTTTTTATTTTTTCTTGGCTTTACTTCTAGCACGATAATTTTCAACACGAAAAACCCACAGACAAACAATACAAAAATTCCATCAGCATTCATTTTCTTCTTCTTTTTCTTTTATGCTACCAGTCACTTGTTTTTTTTTTTTGGATTTTAGTGTTGTTCGCTTCACTACTGCTTCAATTTCTCTCGTTGTGGCTCTCCACTCATTATACGATCTTGTTTTTCCTTTCAAGGGACTCAGCGAAAACACAGAAATTGAAGAAACCAGTAAATGGTCAAATTTCTTTTCAACAAAAAGGCCTTCTCGATTTTTTCCTTTGAGCAGCATTCTGCTCTTTCCTTTCTCCATTGGTCTGCACCATGTTTTTTTTCTCTTCATTTTTTTTTACTAACTATGTCAGCGTTTTTTTCACTTTTTTTGTTTAAAAACTTTTTGCTTCCTTGTTTTTTCACTCGCACGATCTTTTATCGATAGCGTTTTATTTTTATTTTTTTTTTTGAAAGAAAAAAAGCCCAAGTTTTAGCAGATCTATTGTTCTTTAACTTTTTTTTGAAGGTAAAAGTAGCTCTGAGGGCAAATTGTGAACTTGACCGTCTAAAAAATGCTACTGCGAGGGATCAACTGCACACACTACAGGAAAAAACAATAGATGTGTGCGTGAAAAAAAAAAAAAGGTGCAAACAGTGCTTTGCTTTCAATACCAGAATCGGGTTGAAGAATGTTAACGAAAAGGTGTATTAAAGCAACCGTGCCTCCCCAAAAATATGTGTTTTACAGACTAGCCGCACAGGCCGCAAAGCAGCGCTTTAGTGAAACAGGAGACACAGATGTTGAAGAAGAAAACAAAACAAAACAAAAAAAAAACAATGAGCAGAGAGGTGAATTAGGTGCATACAGTGCACATCCTTTTCCTCTGCTTCATTGCTCTCTTCCTTCTCATTCCTCCTTTTTTAATTGTAGCGTCCTGCTCTCGTGGTTTAACACCTGTGCTTCTAGGATTGTTTGAACTGTGTCTAGCTCAACTTCTATAGTAAAGCACAATTTGAAAACGAAGAGCGCGATGGAGAAGGAAAGTTGCAAACACCAGTTAGCATTGAAAACGTAAAGACAAAGAACTTGTCTTCGCTACCCTTTTTACAGTGTCGTTCCGCAACGCTTGTGTTGCCTTTTTCCCCCTTTTTTTTAATTTGTTTCTTGATTAAAAAGCTTCGCTTTGATTTTTTCACTTTTTTTTCATCTCGATAAAAAAACTACAAAAGTAAGAAAAACTCAAAATTCGAGCAGACTATCTGTTTTCTTTTCCTTCACTTACGCACATAAACACCTAATTATATACTACCTTTTTTTCCCGGTTGCGTAGTCCGTCTTTCTTTTTTCTTTTTTCCACTTTTTCATCGCGCTTTCATGTTTCTTTTCCTAAAAAAAAATACCAATCTAGATCAAAGGGTAAAAGATTGGAAATACCACAAATTAAACTGTACGCCTAATTTTATCCGACTTTTAGTTTTATACTGGACCACAAACGAAAAAAAAAGAGAAAACTACGTGTCAGCTCTGTCATTATTCTCCGTCTCTGTTAGAGAGCCACAAAGCAACTGCTATGTTGCAATTCTTAGAGAATAAAATGGAGACTTCGCGCCGACACACTTCAGCGTGCAGAAAAAAAAAAGGAATTGCGAAGGTGTTGCCTCAGTACTGGATAACAGCGCTGCGCTTGTAGAAAAGCTCTCGTTGTGACACACACAAAGACTCGCGAAAAACTCCTAGCAAGACTTCATCTCTGCAGACATTTCTCGCTTCGTATTGCTGTTCGCAAAAAGTGTGCAGCACATTTTTTTCTAGTTATGCTTTCTCTCTATTTTATTAGTCTGCAACCGAAAAAAATAGTGCTCTATTCTAGCCTTTACTGCCAAGTGCAATGTAAAATCACAACTTTCAGTTTCAGTTCTTTTCTCCTTTCCCATCGTCCTCGTTTGTTGATCTTTCAAGTTTTTTTTTTTCTGCTAAATCCGCACGTCACTGACTGAAACTTCAAAACCAACACATAAAAAGTAGCAAATCTTGCGCACTGATAGCAACACGACGTAGCATCAGCTGCTTGTTTTACTTTTTTTTTTCACCTTTTGCTCTTTTACGCCCATCACTTTCTCTCCGTTCACTTTCATCCAAGCTCTCTTCTCTGACGTGCAGCTTCCTTTTTATCTTTCTCATTTGTAAATATATAGCTATAAAAGACTCCTCCTCTTGTTTTTTTCTCTTTCACTTGTGTCGTTTATCGAAAATCTCGGCTTTCTTTTATTCTTGTTCTGCCACCTGCTAAACAAATACAAATTAGTTATTCTTGTTGGACCTCTTTTTCTACTCAAATTTTATACGCCGTTTCGGGAACACCCAAAGAAAAGGCGGAGAGAGAAAGAAAAGTCGGTAGAACTGCTCGCTCTTCCATACACATCTGCGGGCATTGCTTTTCGTTTTTCTTTTATATTTTGCATAATCAAACATCTGTTTCTCACAAGGCTACGTTACAATTGCGGCTGCTGCTTTGGTTTCTTTTCTCAACAGCTCAGCTTTCGTGTTCGCATTGAATACATCAGGCTACTGCTTCTTTGTAATCTTTAGATATTACGTTATTCCTTTCACAAACTGCGTTCTCAGTTTTTTTTGTGTGTTTTTTTCTTCATTCTTTCTGCACCCTGTGCTGCCTTTATCACACTTTTTTTCTTGATGTTTATTGTGCCATTTTTAAGCACACTTTTTTTTTTTTTGAGCATTCACACCACTCGCACTTTCAGCAGAAAAAAAATCCCGCTCAACGCAAATCCATCTTTTTTTCTCTTCACTTCTTTTGTAGTTGGGCAACGTTAACGGGCCAGGGAACCTAGGAGAAAAAAAAAAGGTAGTAAGGCAGGGTTTCCTTCATAGTTTTTTTGCTTGCCGTTGTTAGGAATGTCCTCGCAGCGATTCACGAGTGCGAGGAAAGCTGACCCGCTGCCGCCTCTGTCGCCGTCGCCGCCGCGCTCCTCCACCACGCGCGAGTCTCACTTTCTCACGGACGACGCGGACCGCACCCACATGTCCCTCCCGCTCCCGCACACGCGCGGCTTAACCTCCTTCATCTCTGACGCCAGCATGGACGGTATCGTCCACCCTTCTCCCCACCCCCCTACGACTCTCAACAACAACAACAGCGCCTCTGTGCACGCGCACACCATGGGCAACGCGGAGGTGAGTGCGAACAACGCCAGCCAGTTCCTGAGCACGTCGACCCCGACACCGCCGCTGCGTGGGGCCGTGAGTGGCGGTGTGGGACGCGGTGGTGCACCCCCGCTCTCGTGCTCCACGCTGAACCTGCCCAACAGCAGCTCGATGCTGCGGAGCTCCGCGCAGGGGTCGACGGACGCGGTGGCGGAGCTGCAGTCCGGCACATCCATGAACACCAACACCACCATTCCCACCACCACACGCTCACGCGCGTCAGCCGAAAAGAACGCCTCTCTCGGTGCCGCTGGGGCGACATCTACGACAGCACCCACCAGCACATCAGCAGGAGCAGGAGGGACAACGAGCACCGCTGTTGCGGAGGGAGAAGCGGCTGCACCCCACCTACAAAAGGTGCCGCAGCGCACACCCAGCGGCACGAGTGGCGGAAGCGTCAGCGTCCATCCGAACCACGTAGCCTCCGCGGCAAATCGCACTGTTGTCTTCAGCAGCAGCGAGCATCAGCCTCACATGCCCACGACCCAGCACGACCCGCGATTGTCATCAACATCGACCAGCACAGCCGCCGGTGCAGCGTTATCGACGACTGCCATTACCACCACGCATGTGCCCTCAAGCATGAACGCGGGGCTCGGAGGAGGCGGTGGCGCGAGCACTTCTCCGAACGGCTGTGCTCCGCCACACGAGGGTATTTTTCTGCAGCCATCCACGTTCCGCATTGGTGCCACCGGCGAGGACGTCCTCTGGGCTTTGTACCAAACAAACGGTGTGATTGCGAACTACCTCGACCAGCCGCCTGCCATACCCAGCACCAGCGCCATCCCAAACACCACAGCCACAAACGCCAAAGCGAGGAGCTGCGTGACGAAGACAAACAACGACAGCGTCCACGAGGACCGACTGAAACCCAGAAGCAGTGGCACGAGCGTGGCGAGCAGCGCTCCAGCGGTGCAGAGTACAGCGCCAACGTCCCCGAGTGCGGCCCGACGCAGCTCCAGCAACTCCGGCAGACACCACAGCGATCATGCGAAAATCACACTTCCGACGCCTATCGCCACCACGTCAGCAGCAGCGGCAGCCATGAACCTTTCCACGGCGGCGCAGGATCACCCGAACTGCAGCAACCTCAACAACACCACGAACATTAATAGTAAGGGCATCACAGGCAATAACAATAACAACAACAGTAGCAGCAGCACAACTGGTGCTGGTGGTGGTGGTGGTGGTGGTCAGCCAAGTTTTGTCGATGTGCAGGCGGAGATCGCGCGGTGTCTCAACGGAGCAGGCGGCAGCACGCCGTGTCTCCTCTCCTTCGATTACGTAATCCGACCAGCACGGTCGCGGCACTTCAGCGACGAGGAGCTGTCCCGTCTGCGCCGCGATCCGATCGTTCTGGAGCTGAGCGCGGCGCAGGTGAACAAACTGGAGGAAGTGGTCCACACCGCGCCACGCCCAAACGTCTTCCGCCGCAAGGTAAAGCCGCCCACGTCGGATGGCTCGGAGGAAAGTTTTGCGGACGCGGACGGCGGCGGTGATGAGGCCGGAAATGCCGGGCGATCGACATCGGCAGCCGCCACAATGAGCGCGTTGCGTGGACATGAAGTGTCGTCCGATGCTACGTTAGAGCAGCAGAAAAAGGCGTGGCTGCAGCAGATTTCGGAGTCCAACACCGACGTGGAGGCGAGAACGGCGGAGTCGGAGCTGCAGCTGCGCCGGCGTGCGTGTGGCGAGGTCGTGCAGGCGTGTCTCTTCGCTGCCCGGCGTGCCAGCAGCAGCACCCGCAGCAAGCTCTACCTCTGCGAGATGCTGCCGTCAGACGCGAGTAAGTCCTTCATCACGCAAGGAACGCTGCACCACGTCTTGTCGGGCTCTGCCGTGTCGGAGGGGGCGCGGCTCATGCCGTCGCCGCTGTGGAACGGCATCCAAATCGCCCTCAGCACGATGCTCACGGGCGAGGAGGCGAGCTTTCTCATTGCCTCGGACGATAGCACACGTTTTTGGGCCCCGCGGGACGGCACGACGTACACCCGCGCCGGTCTCACCGCAACCTCCACGACAGCAGCAGCGACGTCGACGGCTGCCAGCTCCACCGTCGGCTCCAGCTTTGGTGTGAGTGGGATGGGGGCGAGCTTGTCGGCGTGGCAGAACCCGCGCAGCACCACGCCGACCACCACCACCACCCCAACCCGCACGCCGACTGTGAACTTTAACACGGACGACCACCGCGCCATGACGTTCCAGACCCCGCACTCCACCCGGCATCGGCGCTCCTCGCGGCGGCATAGCGGCGAACGCACGCCGCGGTCGCGCAGCAACTCCGCTTCGTCGCGCCGCGGCAGCGCATCGGCGGCGTCGACGTCCGCCATCACCTCGCCAGCGTCGTCGCGCGCGTCGTCGACGGATCGCGGGGCTTCTCCACGCACGCACCCGCCCCAGCAGCAGCAGCCACCGCGCCATCGACGAACCTCCGCCTCACCCCAGCAGCAGTCGCAGCCGCAGAAACAACAAGCGCAGACGCCTACCCAGCAGCAACAGCAGCAGCAGCAGCGTCAGCAGCAGCAGCAGCCGTCCTCACCACCGCAAAGCAAATCCTCCAAGTTTCTCAGTAAGGTGCGGGAGTGGCGCAAGAAGGGCCGGCACTCCAGCGCAGAGGAGAAGGAAAAGGCAAAGGAGAAGGAAAAAGAGAAAGAAAAGGAGAAGAACAAGGAAAAGTCCAAGTCCTCCACCGGACACGCCGGCGAGGCATCGTCACCCGCGCCGCCACCGCACACGTCACCCACCCGCACCTACCCGCAGTCGCACCGGCACGGTGCACACACAAGTCGACTCCCTGGCCACACAACGGAGGTGCCGGTCACCGCCAATCTCGGAATGATACAGCCAACCCCGCGTCCGCCACAGCGCGTTCGCTCTTTCTCCCACTGCGAGAACGGGTGCGGCACCGGTGGTGGGAATAGTCCTGCGCCGCTCCCGAGCTTTTCACCGAGTGCCCCAGCGGATGTGTTGGCCTACGAGGCAGCCACGTATGGATCGGTGGAGCCGCTTCTCGTGTGTCTGCGACTGCGCGAGCGCATTCCGCTGCTGCCTACACGATCCACCAGCATGCAGCCGACGCTGCTGGTGAGCGCAGAGTCGCTCATCCCTGCCACGCCCACCGAGCTCCCGCAGCAGCAACAACGTGTCGGGGAGGCGGGGGAAGGGTCGCCGGACGGGTCGAGCGCAACGCCGACGCCGCCGCCAACGGCTTCGTCCGATCCGTTTCTGCGCAGTACATCGAATCTCTCCGCAGGGGCGCTGAGCGCCAGCACGGCCGCGACGTCGACCATGTCTGAGTCTCTGCGCCGGCGCAACATCATGACCGACGCGCTGCTGTGCCTGCGTGAGAGTAACGTCATGCGTGCCAGCCTCGCCACCGCGTTCCATCACATCGCCCGTGCGTCGCTCAGCGCGGATGGCGGGCGTGGGCGGCGGCGCAGCAGCTGCAGTGGACGCTCGGCCAGCACCCCGCGGGCGTCCTCATCGTCTCCTCGCAGCGCGGGGCGGAGCACGTTGGCACACATGATGCTGTCGGTGCTCGACTCCGCCGATGTCCGCAACGGCGCGCGTACGGCGCTTTTTACGGCCATGACGTACGTGATGGATGGCAAGCTGCTGAACACGCGCGACCGCGCGCACGTGCTGGAGTCGCGTGGGGCCGGCGCGCGTGTGGAGAGCGGTGGGGTAGCGCGGGGTACTGCTGCTGCTGCGGCGGCGGCGGCGGCGGGTGTGGTGGAGCGGGCGACGCCTCCGGAGACGGACGTGAACGCGCTGACCATTTCCACCGCGACCTCCGCCGCACCCCCTCTTTCTCCTCCTCCTCCTCCTCCGCAGCCTTTAGCTACCTCGTCACCGTCACAAGTGTCGGCTCCGCTTTATGTGTGGCTGCCGTGCTTCCGCGTGAGTGACGCCGTGGCTACGTTTGCCCGCTACTGGCACAGCGGCGCCTTCAACAAGAGTCGCGGCTTCGGCAACCACGGCTCCACCATCTCCGGTAGAGCGTTGCAGCGGACGCTGGACGAGTTCACGAGCTACGCGCACGACACGTGCACCGTCACCTACTCCATCTCCGTGTACAACGCCGCGACGCAGACCTACCTCCCCTACGTGTACCCGCTGCGTCTAGCGAACACGCAGAGCAACACGACCACGACGACAAATGGAAGTGCGGGTCCTGCCTCCCCTCTTGGCACCATGTCAGCAGCAGCAGCAGCGGCAGCAGCGACGAATACGGCGACAGGGGAGGCTGCGCCGTCGGTCATTCGCAGCGCCGTAGGCTGTGTCGTGCACCCGTGCTGGCTGGACGCTGTTCTCCAGTCTGGTCGTCACCGTCGTGGCACCGACGTCCACGTCGTCACGCGCGGCTACGCGGCGGAGTCCGATGAACGCCTCTTCGTCTGTGCCGTGCTGTCCGACATCACCGCCACCTCGCAGGATGCCGCAAGTGCCTTCGCGCCCCAAACACCGCGAGCCACTTCTTCCACCGCCGCAACTTCTTCGTCACCTCTTGCCGCGGCCTCCGCCTCGCATACGCACACCCACGCGGAGGGAGAGGGGAGGGCAGGGAGACGCGGCTCCACCGTGGCGAAGTCGCGCACGCCGCTGGAGAATCCGGCGTCCCCCAAAGCGCCGACCACGCCGCCGTCGGGCGTTTCCACGCGCCCCACAACTGCCACCACCGCCGCCGCGCTCCTCACCGCCACACAGAAGAACACCACGTCCCTCACCCACAGCCCCACCACCACCACACATACGGCCACACCGGCAGGAGCCACGCGCAGCAAATCCAAGACAGCCCCACCGCCGCCGCTCCTCGCTGCGGCTTCTCTCCTGGTCAAATCGAGCGATACACCGGCATCCGCCGCCGCAGCAGCGTCGACCACGCACACGCACGTCGATGGCGTGGCCAACATGACAGACAAGGCCGACGCCGTCGCGCGTCGCAGCCTGGCCGCAAGCAAGCAGCTGCTAAAGCGGCGGGTCAGCGAGCAGCGCTTTTGTGTGCGCGTGCACAGCTGTGAGCCTGTCCTGACCCCGCAGCACTTCTACGCGAACTCTCAAAAGGAGGGCCTGGCGGCTGCGCGGGCGCTGCTCGTGGATGCGGCGGTGCTGCTAGACTACTACTACCGCGTCATGGAGCAGCTGACGCAATCCTCGCTGCGAGGCGGGGACGGGTCGACGCTGTCCTACGCCTACTCCCCGGCCATCCGATCTCTGCGACTGTCGGCGGTGGTGCCGTCGGCGCTGTACAAGAGCTCGCGACTCATCCACCGCGCTCAGCACTCGCGGCAGCGCCTGCCGTACCTGCTCTTTGGCGAGGATCGAAGCGCGATCTTGGCGGCCGCGACGGCCAGGGCGCAGGCGATGGGGTTCAGTAGTACCACGTCCTCTTCTTCTGCGTTTTCGGCGGCGCGGCCGACGAACACCGACGCGACGTGTGTGCCACCGATCGACGTGGTGGCTGCTGCGCTGATGCTCTTTTCGCCAACAGCGGCAAGCAGCGCCACCACGCTGACCAGTCGCATCCCTCTCGCGCTCGAGCGTATCTTGTTGAAGGTGATGCCGATGCTGTACCTCGCCATCTTCTTGCTGACCTTTGGCGTGGAGGAGGCAGACGCGGTGCCGGGGGAGGCGTTGGACGGCACGTACGGGGCGTGGTGGCTGCGGGCGATGGGCGGACACGGCAAGGGTGAAGACACCACAAAAAAAACCAAGCAGAGCCACAGCAGGCAGACACCCGCGGAGAGCACAATCGATGCAGCAGCCACGGCGACGCCGTTGAGGAATGGCGTGGATCCGAGAGCAGCGAAACACGAAGCGGAAAATGAGGATCATGCTCCACCACCACCACACCCTAAGTTGTTCGCCACGCAGCCACTGAACGACACGGAGAAGAACAACTATCGCCGTTACACCTACCTCGGCGAGTGCTTTCACTTTTTAGCGTTCCTCTACGCGGAGCTGCCGGGTGTGCGGTCAATGAGCTGGGAGGCGTGCACGATGGCGCTCTTTTACTTCCCTCGTGATGCGTCCTTATGGGGTTTGTGGGCTGTGCTGTCGACCCGGCTCGGCAACACAGGCGATGCGAGAACGGCGCAGCGCGTTGCCGTGCAGCTGCTGACGCTGGAGGAGGAGGAAGAGCAGGAGGCGCGTGACAGCGCTGCCTCGACCACTGCGTCGGCCGCCGCGGCAGAGGGGAAGGAGAGTTTGTCTTCGGGGAGCACCGGTCATGGAAAGCTCGACAGCGGCGCGGAGGCACCGATGATGAGCGTGGAGACGATGTCGAATCGGTTGGGCAGGGTGGCCCTTGCACAATATTTGCAAGAGCAGCTCTAAAAAGAGTAGAGGGAGAAAGACAATTGGTTTTCATGCTTGAAGATTGTCGACAGCTCGATAAAAAGGCGATGAGCGGAAGGAGCAGCACGGCACAAACGACCGATTGGATTGAAGCAATTGGTGCTACGTCGTTTGGAAAAAACAAACAAACAAACAAACAAAAGGTTTGCAGCTCATGGCATCGAGTCGATTCCTGTCCTCTTCTCAATTACAGGTTTACTTTTCATCTTGTTTAGTTGAGATGCTAATTTTTCAATTTCTTTGGGCTTCTGCGCTTCTCCTGTGTTGGGACAGGGAGCTTTCTTTTTCCTTTACAGTATGTATAATGTAATGTTGCTTTTCGCCGTCTGGTATTCTTTTTCTCACCATGTGTCTACATAGCGGAGTCAACCCTTCAAGGTGATGCATCCGTTTTTTTTCTTCTTCATTGTTGCGAACATTCACGTAAAATTTAAGTAAACAAAGTAGTACGACGACACATCTGAACTTTTTTTTTTTGGTGCGCATGCACTGACAAACCTCTCCGTCTTCGTTATTTTGCACGATATTGCGCAATTGTTGAACATCTATTAACCTCGACGCTTCTATGTATCTGCTGCGAGACAATTAGTTGGTCAATAGTCTGTTCATCGCTCTGTGCAACCTTTTGAAAATCTCATAACTGCACGTTTGGTAATTTGCCTTTCTCTCCTCCCTCAATTCCTTCTCTTTACCTCCCTTTTCTTCCTCGATCTGTGACGAATTAATTTGAAATAAAAGAAGTGCACATATTTATTGATTGTTGAGTGAGGTCTGTTGAAATTTTTTGTTGAAAAGTGAACGACGGTTTTTTCTTCACTTTTTTTCCGAGTGAAAACAACAGCCTGTTGTTTTGCTCCCGTGTTGCGACGCACATTGTAGCACTGCAGCATACTCAAGCGCGTGCGTCCGTTTCCAAGTAGTGCCCACACACTCACATTCACACTTCCAGATTTCTGTTCGCACATCACTGTGGATCAACTACTTCTTTTTTTGAAATTTGATTTGTGTTGATTTACCTCACTGGTAGTTCTCATTCTTTTTTGTTTTGCAGTTTGTCTTCCTTGTGCAGCTTCCAGTGGAACCCTTTTTTTCAAAAATTGTTGGTTTTTTTTTCTCTTTCTTTCTTTTTTTTTTTTTGAAATGAACAAGAGTGCGACAGCGGGCAACGAGAGCATCTTCAAAACAGTGGAGCTGCACGTTGACGGGCGAGTCTCGCACGTCACGCTCCAGGCAGCTGCCCACGCCACTGTGGCCGACCTCCTCGCCACCGCCATCACCGCCTCGGCGCAGAACGACGCCGACGGTGTGCCGCCGCCCACTGCCGCGCTCACCCTGCGTGCACTGACCAAGAACTACACCTGCACCGACTCCACGGGGGAGACGATTGCCTTGCAACAGCTTGCGTCGGCCGCGCCGGGACAACTAGTCGTCGTGGGAGCCGGAAGCAGCAGCAGCAACAACGCCGGTGGTAGTCGTCGGCGTACCGCATCTAGCGCAGCGGCAGCGATGACCAACAGCAACAGCAGCAGCAGCCTTGGCAGCTCCCGTCGACGTGGCGGAGGGGTACGAATCTCTCGAGCGGCGGAGGAGCAGGACAATGACGAGGCCACCGTCACGCGGAGTAAAGGTGTCGGCCGCGGCCGTGGTCGCGGTCGTGCGGACATCAAAACACGTCGATCGCCGCGCACGAGCAACGCCCGCTCGAAAGGACGTGTGCAGGCAGAAGAAGAGGAGGAGGAGGAAGAAGAAGGGGGAGAGGAGAGTGAAGAGGATGACAATGGTGCTACGAATAATGGAAACAACGACGACGACGAGGAGGAGGAAAACACGGGTAGTGAGGATGGCAGCGATGACCAAACAAACAGCGACGAGGAAGGTCAGAGCAGTGGAGATGCCGATGAGGGTGAAGAAGAGGAGGAGGAACGGGCAAGCGACAGTGACGCGGACACTGCCAGCCAAGACGACACCGCCAGCGAAGAAGATGAAGATGCGCATGACGATGATCACGATGGTGGCAGCAGCAGCGGCGAGGAAGAAGAGGAGGGTGAGGACGGTAGCGACGCGGGATCGTCCGAGGCTACCGGCAGCACCACCACCACCACGACACGCAGCCGCCGGGGGCGACGCGCAAGCCCCAAAACAAATACCACTGCCACCACCATCACCGCAGCAGCGGCATCAGCAGCTGGAAGGAGAAGGAAAACAACACCGGCAGCGAGCAGTAGCAAAGGTCGTGGCAGAGGTGGTCGAGCGCGGGTCACCACACGCACCACCAAAAGACAAACTGCCGCAGCCACACCCGTCATGGTGGCCTCGTCGCCCACCGCCGCCACGGCACTCGGACCGACCGTGACGACGATGCCCGCTGCGGCTGCCTTGGCGGTGCAGCCGCGACGGTCCAGTCGGCGCTCCTCAGCCCCGCTGCTCTTTACCCCAGACGGTGTCCCCATCAAGCGTAAGCGGGGGCGTCCACCGAAGAGTCAGCAAATTGCCTTTGCCGCTGCGCTGGCGGCTGCTGCTGCGGCTGCTGCGGCGGCCGGAACCTCCGCTGCTTCCGCCCCTCTCATCATCCCAGCTTCGGCCGCGGCGGCGGTGGCGGGCTTGCAGCCGCTGACGCAAGCCAGCGCACGCACAAAACGTGGCAGCGCGGCGAGGACGACGGCGGCGGCACCGGCGGAAGGGGAGGTGCGGGTGCGCCGTGCCTACCGCAAACGTCGCGTGGAACCCGCGGAAGGTGACGCGGAGGCGCTGAAGGCAGCCGGAAAGGCGTCCGGTGCGGGTGAGACGATACCGGCGAGCTCTGCGGGGGCGAGGGAGGATGTGAGTGCGTCGGTGGGCTCCCGCAGCAGCCGCCGTGCCGCGCTGACGACCAGCGATGCGCCGTCGAAGCGAAGTCGATCACCGTCGTCCGCCGCTCTTTCCGTGTCCGTGGTGGACGTGGACGGCGGCGCGCGCGGTGCGGGTCGACGTGCAGCGTCTGGCAGCGCCTCCCCCCACGCCACAACCCCGACCACGGCGGAGACGTCGCACACCTTCCAAGACCGCACGGACGAACACGGCGAAGAAGGCGAGGAGGATGCGGAAGGGCGTGCTGGCGCCGCACGTGCCCGCAACGTGGCAGCGCTGGAGCAGCAGCGGCGTCGCTGGCAGCGGCAGCAGGACGAGGAGGAGCAGCTTATGCGCATACACCGGCGACGGGTGCGGCTGACGTACAACGTCTTCTACCCAACGCCAACGGCCACGACTGGCATGTCAACTGCATCACCGCTGGCCTCCTCTACTACGGCTCCTGCCGGTAGTGATGGGGAAGGCAGAGAGGCAGGTCGTTCTCCGTTGCCAGACGGTGATGGAGCTGGGGTTAGCAGGGGCAGCAGCAGCAGCGGTGGTAATGGTGGTGGTGGTCTTCGATCCCGCTACGTGGCGAACCGATCGGGCAGCACGTTTAGCGACTTTCCCGAAGTGCAGGCGGCGCTGTCGCGACTCCTGCTGCGGACCTCCGCTCGCGTCGTGGAGGGTGGAGCCGATAACACAACAACAACAGCAACGACATCAACATACCCGTCGTCATCGCCACGGTCGTCATTGATGAATGCTGGTTTGTTTTTAACATCCATCGCAGGTGCTTGTCACGGTGCGCAGCTGTACCAGGCAGCGCAGCGCACGGTGTCGGCGTGGCGGACAGACTTTCACCGCACGCCGTCGCTGCTGTTGAGCCACCCGTACAGCCTGTGGCTGATGCCGGGGATGCGCGTGTGCGGGCCTCCCGTCCGTCTCCGCTCCATCACCTCGTCACAAATCTTCCAAAGCAGCAACGACGCCAACATCGACACTAGCAAGGCTGCGAATGCCAAACGGATGCATTGCGAAAAAATTGTTGACGGCTCGGTGGTGAAGCGAGAGGCTGCGGATGACGAAGAATGTGATGTTGCAGCTCGCGGGGCACTGCTCACTTCCCACGACGTGGTGGACGACCACCACCGCACAAAAGCGAACTGTGCGCCGACAAAGGTTCCTGACACGTCTGGTTGGTGCTGCTACGCGAATCAGTCTCTCATCGTCCCCGTCGTGGTCGGCGGCTGCGTGCAGCTCATCAACCCGGAGAGCAAAGACAAGAGCCACCAGTGGACCGTCTACGTGCGCGGGCTGTGGAACGGGCACCCAGAGGAGGTCGCGAACCCGAACCCCGACTCGCCATCGCAGGCCCACACACCCACGCCGGCGGACTCGCAGTCGTTAGCGCGCAGCACCCCTCCTTCAGGCACAACAACAACAACAACACCTGCTGCTGCTGCTGCTGCTGCTGCTGCTGGAAGTTGCAACAGTCATGGTACTGATGATGGAGGAAGGGAGGGCGTTCCTTCTTCTGCTGCTGCTGCCGCAGCGGCGCCGAATGATTATCTTTCCGAGTTCATTGAGAAGGTGGTGTTCGTGCTGGACGAGAGTTTTGTGCCGTGTGTCCGCACCGTCTACTCCGCCCCTTTTGAGCTGACCGAAGTAGGCTGGGGGGAGTTTATCGTGTCCATCCACGTCCACCTCAAAGCCCCGGCCACGACGCCGCACGCCCGCCACGTGCAGGATCAGCTGCTGGACTACTACTGCGGCTTCAACGGGCGTACGATCATGCAGACCACAGATGGACGCGGGACAAAGCCGCACGACCCCGTCTCCACCTTCACCTCCGGCGGAGTGCGGGGGCCGAACAATTTGTGGGCTGCCCTGACCACGCCGCCACCGACGACAACGTCTGGTTCCCTGGCGCCCAGCCCAGCGCGGCCGCTGTCGGACCTGCGTCACACGCTGCAGTACGACAGTTTGCTCGACATCAACTCGAACAGCGGGGCCCGCACGACGTACTACCGCGGGCCGTACATGCCGCTGCACCTCGTGCACTGCGACGCCTCCTCCGCGAGTGATGAAGACGATGGCGAGGGCGACAGCAACAGCAATGAGGAGGACAACGAGCGGGGAATGTCGCGGTCAAACAGTAGGACCAGTATCCACAACAGCGGCAGCAGGAACGCGTTTCCCGCCGCCCCGGCATCTTTGCGCAGCCCAACGGACATTCTGCTCGGCGCGTCGGTGAGCCGTGGCGCGAGTGAGGAGCAGCAACAACCGCAACAACCACAACAGCAGCAGCAGCGTGCCGGTGCCAGCTCGCCCGCAGTCGCGGACCCGTCCACGTTTCCGCACAACACCGAATCGTCTAGGAGCACCAACGATCTGCACAGCACAAACAACCAGTTCGAGTCCGCGTCGTCATCGCGCAGTGGCAGCCGCACACCAAGCCTGGCCTCACCCGAACAGCTGCTTGGCATGTCGGCTGGCAACAGTCAGGACAACACCAATCCGGACTCGCAGGAGCTGGTCGATCCGGTGGAAACTCTACGAGGGACCGTTGTTGAGCCGGTCACCGGCACCACAGCACCGTCCACTGCCTTGCTGGCCGGACAAAGTTTCGCGGACAGTAAGGCAACAGCGATGGCGTCTGCGGCGGCGCCACCTCCACCACCGCTGCCACCGCCACGCCGTGGCCCGGGCCGCCGTCCACGCAAAGTTGGCGTGCGTGCCTCCGCGTCTGCGAGTCGAGGCGGGACGCCCGGCAGCCCCACCGGTGCCTCCGGACCCGGCAACACCAGCAACAACGCGTTCGGCGGCCTCAACGGTGGTGGCGGTGGTGGTGCAGCGGCTCGTAAACCTTTCACGGAGGTGCATGTGGGCCATGGCAGCAATAAGGTGGTGCTGCAGCATTTGCTGCGCTTCAGCCACCGCCCGCGATACCCGGCGGCCATCCCGCCCTCGCGCGATCCGCGGACGCAGGGGGCGCGACCGGAGCTGCTCGGATACACGATGGTGGCCGAGCCGGTCGTGACGGAGCAGTACGACGAGCTTGTGATTCCGCTCGGGCAGTTCGTGGACGCACGGGATGTGTTTGAGGTGCGGGCGGAGAGCGCGCAGGCGACGGAAGGGCTGCCGCAGGACGTAAGCCGTAGAGATGCTACGGTGCCAATGTGCGTGCTGCGGGACGCGAAGCTGCGCGGGCTGGTGGCGGCGGCGAGCCGGCTGGAGACGTGTCTGCGTGCCACCTTGCGGCGCCAGCTTTCCCTCCACGTGGAGTCGACGAACATCACCAACACCACCACCGCCACCGCACATTCCGCTGCCGCGTCCGCCACATCCAATGCAGCGACAGGTACAGGAGAAGCAACAACCACACCAACCGCCACAGCCACGGGTGACGGAGGAGTTCCATCGACAGCTGCTCCGAGTGTGGCGGTGCCGCCCTTGACGGCGGCGGAGGCGCAGACGCTGGGCCACCCCGGCGGCGTCTCCTCGTGGCCGCAGGTGCTCGACTACGGTAACGGCATCGAGCGGGACACGGCGTACACCGCCGCCTACCTCAGCAGCGTAGCCCGCAGCGCATCGGAGGAAGGCTGGCTGTCACACTCTCTGCAGCATCGACGCGCGCAGCTTTTTTCACGTGGCGCGGCAGAGCGGCGGAGTGCACCGGTGCCCTTGTTCGAAGCGGGTTATGATGAGGTCGATGGGCGTGTGAGCAGCGGTGGGAGCGGGGCTGCGCGAATTTCAAAGTTTGGGAACGATAGGAACGGTGGAGATGCCGGTGTAGTGAAGCGGGAGGGAAACACTGCTGACGAGGAGCAAACGTCGAGCGTGCCGGACATGATTCTCAAACACAGCAGCAGCAATGGCCACAGCTTTGCGGAGTTAGGCAACACGACGACGTGGATTACTGCGCTCGAGTACGACATTGCAACGCTTCTGCTGCAGCTGCCCTCCTCCGTTGCCCACGACGCCTTCTTTGATCTTCTCCTCCCGCACGCCGAGACGCTGGGCGTGGCGGTGTGGGCGGATCTTTGTGCCGGCGTCCAGCAGCTTCAGCGGCCTCCTGTCCGCGATGGGAAAGCGGAGGCTGCTGCGGCGGTGGGCAAGTCGGAGCCGATCTGGGGCACCTCCGCGCTTCAAGAACCCGACGACGACGACGATGGCGACAAAGAAGTTCCTCTGATGATCAGCGCGCCGGAGCGCCAACACAGCATGCCATCGGATATGTCAGAGCATGCTGCCGCAATAGTAGCATCGTCGCCAGCCAACCTCTCCCGTGCGTATCCGCTGTGTGTGCTGCGCAGCACCGACGCCGGCATTGCGGCCCTCCGCAGCATCCATCCCGCCCATGCCTCCTCCCACGCCCCCCACAGCGCGCGTTCACACAACAACAGCGGAAATACATCGTCTGCGGGGGCCTCTGCGTCGAATGCGCTTCCATCTTCGTTCACTCACCAAACTACCACCCAACTCGGCAGCGCGTCTTCGCACATCGCCGCCGCACCGGCTTCTCCGTTGGCGCTGTTTCCGCACTTGGCACCGCACAACACGCATCAGCGCGGGCATTTGACAAACCCACTGCACCTCAGCAGCGGCAGCCACGCCCAGCAGGAGAGTTTTATGGCCTCGCTGCTCCGCGACGGGCAGAGCCGCGGCAGCTTCGGGCACGACGGCGACGTGTCGCAGCTGCTGACGTGGAAGGCGGCGCTGGAAAACGCCATTGATGCGATGCGGGTCGAGGCGGCGCGGCGGCAGGCGGCGTCCGTGCTGGAGGAGCTGTGAGAGGAAGTAAATTAAACTTTATGCGCGCGTGTGTAGGTATTTTGTGTTTGTCCCTTCCCGCTTTTTAATGGCGATGCTTCGCAGCATCTTTTTTTTCTTTCCTGACTCAATGGACGCTTGTACACTGTAAACAACAAGAGCAGCAAAACGAAAGAATAAATTTTTGCGGTTGTTTTTGCATTTGAGTCCATTCTCGGTTGCTTTAGAAGCAGTCGAGAAAAAAAAACGCCATTTAAATATTTCGCTCATGAAAGATCCAATTAACGGCTTTTAGAAAGTTTTCAATGCTAATTAAAGTGGCACCAAAAGTGCACGGATGTGCGCTTCACCCTTTTTTCCTGTAAAACATCTTTCTTTTCTCTCTGTCTTCTTCTCTTTCACTTCTGTGCGCAAACCTATTAAACACATTTCACTTTTTCTCCCTGCTTTGCCTCATATGCAGTGATTCGATCTGCTTTTATCTTCAATCAGCCACATCAACTACCTTTTTTTTTTTTAGTCTTTTGAGAATAGCGTAGCTATCCTAAGCTTTTTTTTCTCCACCTCGACGGTCTTTTCACTTTTCTCCTTTTATACACAAACCTACCATTTCTGATTGCTTTCTCTTTCTTTTTCTTTTGTTCTTTCTCTTTACTACCCTTCTGCACGAGCATTCAGAATCTCAAAAGATCGCTTTAGGCCCTCCCCTCTGCAACCCGCTTGATCCTATACACTTCATAATCAACACTTTTTACAGCCATGCCTTCCTTCGGTGAGATTATGGCCGCCCGCAAGGCGTTGGACGGGTACGTCTACGAGACGCCGATGATCTCTAGCAACGCGCTGCGCAACAAGACCCGCCACGAGAGTGTGATGCTCAAGTGTGAGAACCTGCAGCGCACCGGCAGCTACCACATCCGTGGCATGACGTACCGGGTGATCCGCGCTAAGGAGGCGGATCTGGGCATCAACAACTTCATCACGCACAGCAGCGGCAACGGCGGCGCGGCGCTGTCGTGTGCGGCGAACAACTTCCAGAGCAAGGCACACATCGTGGTGCCCGAGGACACAAATGCCCTCATCACCCACAGCATCCACCACTACAAGGGGAACTACTACTACTGCAAGCCGGACCTGAAGAGCCGGGTCGCGATGGAGGCGAAGCTGAACGAGGAGTTCAACCGCCCAGCCGGGAAGAAGCAGAACCATGCGGTGGTGCTGAACCCGTACGACGACGAGGCTATTATCACCGGCCACGGCACGGCAGGGATTGAGCTGATGCTGCAGACGGACTGCTCCATCGACTGCGTCGTGGTGCCCGTCGGCGGCGGCGCGCTGGTGTCCGGCGTGGCGATTGCGGTGAAGGGCATGAAGCCGCACGTCGGCGTCTTCGCGGCGGAGCTGGCGAGCCCGCCGGATTGGTACACGGACTTCAAGCGTGGCGAGTCGCTGGAGGCGCAGCAGGCCCGCAAGGGGCAGCCGCACCACGAGGCGGCCGCACGTGGCAACAGGCATGGGATTCGTACCCCGCTGACGGACCTGGCCACCAAGTACATCGACCGCTACGTCGACGGTGTCATCCACGTCTCGCCGCAGGAGATGAAGTACGCCTTCCGTTACGTCTATGAGCGGTGCAAGCTGGTGGTGGACACGAACGCCGCGATTGCCGTGGCAGCCGTGCTGTCGTGCCCGCCCGAGCTGGGCAACTACCGTCGCGTGTGCATTGTGCTGTCGGGCGGTAACGTGGACCTGAACGATATTCCCAAGCTAGCAGTCTCCCGGTTGTAAGCCTTCTGTCTCGTGCATTTTTTTTCTTCTCGTTTTTTTTTTCATTTGAACACACTCCTCTTCTTTTGTGTGTTAAAAAAAAAGCTGTGTGAAAAACAAAACGAAAGCGAGAATGTGTTGCTGACGAGTTCTTATTGACCAGTAGCGCTCTACGGACTGCACACTCACACGTAAAAGTGGAGGATCAATGAAAAGGTCAGACATGATTTAAGACTTATGAAGTACGATCCCCCAACCACCAAACACACAAACAAAAAAAATTTTTTGTTTTCTAAACTGCCTGCCGCAGAGACAACGATAAGCGTATACACTATTGCTGACGTGCGTCGCGGAAAGAGACAGAAAAAAAAAAGAAAACTTCAACTGGAAACCCAAGACTGATGCTCTGCGCTTCTTGCTAGAGGCAGCTGTGGCATCATTGATGAAGGACAAACGCACAGCTTTTGCCTTAATCTCTTTTCTCAGTAAAGTTTTTTTTTGTGTAAATTCATGATTTTATTAGTATCCTTACGTGCGTTATTTTTTTTCTTATACACTTTGGTTTTCTTTTTGGTTGATCTATTGGAGAGAACAGTCACAGACGTAATTGGTTGTCTTTTCTTTCCGTTTGCCGTTCATGTTGCTTAGAACTTCGACGTAGAGGTGGCGGCACAAAACAATTATCTTTTACCTTCGGAAGAGTAGAAAACCCTGCGCTTTAAAGCGCGAAGAACCGAGAAAGCCCATAAGAATAAGGAAAATCTTCACGAGAAAACTTCTGTAGCTCTTTCCATTTTTTTTTTCGCTGACTCAGGACCCTACTCAAAAGTTTCTGTTCTTTTTTTCCCCCCAAACAGCCGTGCGCCGTTCAATTCGTCGGCATCTGCCGCCGCTTACCCCTTTTTTCTGCATTTTTTTCCTATATTGCCTTTTAGCATCGCTCAGTGCAGTACAGTTTCTAGAATGTGAGACGCCTTTATCAAAACAAAAATGCTCTCTACGCCTCACACACCCCCAATAACTCAAGTATTAGAAGGGAACAACGAATAGTCAATTTCACACACACACGCACGAATTTGTTGAGAATGTGCGTGTAATCATTGCGGTTCTTAAAGTTTCTTGCCGAAAAAATAACAATAATCTGTACTTGCTTTTTTGCTGATCTCCATTTCTTCTCATACGAAGTAGGAGATCCACTCAAAAACAAACATGAGGCTGCAATTAAAAGAAAAAAATATATAGAGTTTTCTCATCCCCTATTGCCGTGTGCTAGTGAGTGCGTGGTTTTCGTCTTTGCATTTGCGTCTGGCATAATTTGAGAAGTTTTGATACAATGACTGCTCTTCACGCAAACGCTTTGACCCATTCCTTTTTTTTCTAATGCCTGCATGTGAAGCGGTTAGAAAAAAATTGCCCATGCTTTTTTTTTCTTTGTGTTTTACCGCTCTGTAGTCGAGCACCTGCAATAGGTCTTAAGTAACAAATTATATTTACGTGAAGCGCTTTTTCCAGGTTTACGTAAAGTGCCCCCCATTACCTTTCCCTTCTTATTTTTCTTGCTTTTTTTTCTTAAAAAAAAAACTTGCTGCGTTTGCTTCTCCATTTTACGCTTCATAGGCTATTAAAAGAGCAACAACCGCTTTTATAGAACCAGTCATAGAGCCAAACTGCATCTTGCAACTTAAGAATTTTTTTTAGTTCTATCGCAGACTGCATCATAGATCTTCTGATAAAGATACAAACACAAAAACTGATCGCTTGTGCTTTCTCCTTGGCAGTACATCAGTTTCTCAGATACCTTCTTTTTCTTCTCTCCACACTGTTTTTTCTGACTCACCTCAGGCAAAGCTGCCATGCAGGAGGCAGAGACTTCCTCCTCCTCCTCGCGGGGCTCACCAGCTGCGTCACAGCCGCAACAAAGAAGTCGAGGAAATGCACGCTTCATCAACTCGATGCAAGCGTGTGCTTCCGATAGGGAACTTGACGAAAGCAACTTGCAGACACGTGCACCAGCGACGAGGCCCTTCACGCAGAGCTGCGTGCTGGTGGGAGGCCCTTCCACGGAAGTGCAGCTCCGACATCGTATCAGCGTCACAAACTATTCCGCAGCACCGTACAAGGACGCTCCTGCGCCACCGCAAGTGGCAACTGCAACTGTCGACACGAACCTTCCGCACTCGTCGAGGCAACGCAGAGTGTGGTCTTCTTCCTCCTCTTTCTCCTCTTCCGCCTCGACGCACACCAGCGGAGACAACTTGAACCCGGACGCCCTCTCTCCAGCAGACGGTGCGAGGACCGTCGGCACTGCTAATCAGATTCCACGTGTGCGTACTTCGCCGTCGCAACATGACTACCCAGTCGCAGCGTGTCGTCCCACCGATGACAGGAGTGCTCCCATGCACGCCGTAAAGAGCAGCGCAGCTGTGCTGTCAGCCGATGCCTATGCGCAGGTCCAGCAACAGCTTCACCACCCTCGCGTGCCCGTACGAAAAGGAAAAAGCGATGACGTGCCGCCGTGGTGGTCTTGCGAAAGCTCTGTGCTGCCAGACGACGATGACGTAACAGCTACCTCCACTGCAGCGACAACATCTTCTTGTCCGTCTGCGCAACGAGCTGCCGGCATTAACGCGTTTGTGGCGACCATTATGGACAAGAGAGGAAGGCAGGGTGCAGAGAATTGCGAAACATTTTCATCCAGCTCGTCGTGTGGGTGTGCCAGCAGCTGCGCCTGCCGTACGGAGAAGAGTGACAGCGACTCTTCACCGGCTTACCGTCGGGAACACATACACAGGGCTGAACACTACGAAAGGGCCAACAAGAAATGCTCTCCTTTGCGCGCGCACGCTGCTGTGGGTCTGGTGCCGCTAGGAACACCTTCCAAATCTTATGCCGATGCTCTGCGTCTTGGCGACTCCCCCACCGGCACCACGTCGGTCGACACGAGTCGCGGCAGCGACGATGCCTCGTTGTCAGGCTCGTGTTGTCAGGACGTCTGCAGCAGCTGCTGCTGCCGCGGAGGCTACATGAGCGCTTCCCTTTGCAGCTCCTGCGAAGCGGCTGCACGAACGCGCGTCCTGCACTTCTCATCTGCGCACCAACGTGATGCGAAGCACACAACGAAGGTTTCGTCAGGACACCGCTCAGATCGTGAAGCCACCCGCGCGTTCTTGGAGAAAGACGTGTTCGGGGATGCGGTGAAGGGTGGCACCTTGTGGGCAGAGATGCCTCCACTGCTGCACCTGTCGATGCCAACGGAGAACACGGCACAGTGGGATGACGCGACGGTGCTTGCGCAGCGAGAGCGGGCACGGTTGAGAGAGGCGTACATGCAGCAAGCAGCCCTGCTGGCATCTGGTACTGCCGGAAACACAGCGGCAGCCGAGAAGCTGCCTTCCGAGGAACGTGAAGGGACGAGTGGACCGCCGCTGTCCTCCCAACTGCGCAGCACCGCCGCCACGCAAACAGAAGACGGGTCAATCATCACAGACGAGCAGCGGCAGCAACAGCAAAGGCAACGTCAAGAGCAGCTGGCGCGAGAAAAGGAAGAAGCGGAACGCCAGCTGAGGAGGCAGCAGCGAGAACAAGAGGAGGAGGAGACGGAGCAGCGCCATCGGGACGCGCGCTTAGCTGAAGAGCGTTTGCGTTCCATCGCGGCTGCGCAGTGCGCCGAAGTGGCGCTGCCCATGCTGCAGCGCGAACTCGAACACTACGAGTCGCGCACCGTGCAGCAGCAGCAACAGCAGCTCGATGCTCTGCTTCGTCAGGTGCACGCCTATCAGCAGCAGCTGGAGACGCAGAAGGCGCAGCACGCAGCCGAAATGGAGAAGGCGCGTGTGTGTTTTGACGAGACGCAGCAGCGTGCACGAGCAGAGGAGGAGGCAGCACGACAGAGGAATAGGCGGCACCAGGGCACTGACCTCGCGGAAGCTGAGCTCGCACCTCTACCACCTACAAAGGCAGCGGAGATGCGTCGCACTGTCGGGACACAACACTCTGACGGCACTGCTGAAAAGCTTGCTGCTGTGCAGGCCGAAGCGACGGCGTGGTTGCTGGAGAGCCTCACGTCGATGGAGGCGGAGCTGCGTCGGCGACTCGAGCAAGACGAAGCGTCTGCACGGGATCTGCTTTTTCGAGTAGTGGAGGAACCTACGCGGCGAGTGCTGCTGCGATGCCAGGCACACGTGCTACACTGGCAGCAGACCTGTGTGGATGTGCGTCAGTCGTCAGCGCTGCAGGCGGAGGTGCGCGTGCTGGAGTTGATGGAGAAGCTCGCCCGGCAGGAGATTGCAGAGGGCAGCCGAAGTGGTCTGCGCGATCTGCGTGACGACTTTCAGAGGCTGTTGGATAATGTGGCGGCATCCGCGGCAGCGCAGGCGTCCGCTCAGGTGAACGTCGAGTTGTTAGCGGCCCAACGTGAACTGGCCAACCTCAAACAGGAGCATCTCGACACGCTGGAGCACGTGCGGCAGCTGCGGCTGCAGCTCGTGAACGCACTCCGCATGCCTACCATCACGCTGTCGGAGCATCCCGCTGGTGCGCCGCCGCGTCTCGCACCTGGAGCTCCGCTGATGGCCGCAGCGTACGCCTACGCCGCGTCCACCTCCGGAGCGTCTGCGGGGGAGTCGGAAGCTCAGCGCAGTACTCCCGAAAGTGCTGGAGGTGTGCCGCAGGTCCGTGCGGAGGCGGCGGCGCAGCAAGTAGCGCGTGCGCTTTCGGTGAGTGAGGAGGATTTGCCGGTGCACCGTCGCTTTGCGCGTGCGCATCAGGAAGCACTGCGAGTCGTGCGTGCGCAGTGCCGCAGTGTTTAGTTGAGCAGATAACAGCATAGAAGGTACAGCAACAAAAACAACTCTTTAAACTGTTTTTTTTTCTTTTTTGACGGTCGAGAGATGTTGGAAGCTTGTTCAGGCGTCTTGTACTCTTGTCCGAAAAAGAGGAGCATAGAATTTTAGTTTGGCTGTTCGTTTCAAACAGCACACATAGAGTAATTTTTTTTATATTGGATTTCCTGCTTTGCAAAAGAAAAAAAGAGAAGGTTTTTAAAAATTGACTTTCTTACCAACAACGCCTGCAATTGCTGAGAATAGATACTACGGGTTTGCGACTCCAAAGGAGGCTCTTTTACTAGCTGCAATTCGATAGGAAAAATAGATAAAAGCTTTCCGACTGCATACTAACGCGCGTTAAAAAACAACTCAAAGAGCCAACAAGGTGCATCTGTTTGGATGCACTCAATTCGATGATGGTACATGTTGCTCTTTTCTGTTACTATTATTGCTACTTCTCCCGTACTCTTATTTAATTGCACATCTTAGCGACCAAGTTTTCTTTCTAGCTGCCAACTTGAAGTTAACTGGGTGTGCGCAGTAATTCGCAACGTTTTTAATTTGCCAGTGATAATATAAACAACCGTTCTATAGTTAATCTCGCTTTTTTTTTTTTTAAAACCTTTTTTCCTTTTCTCACAGAGCTCAGCAGCATGACATCAACGGCAAAGCCGAACACACGAGGCAATGTGGCAGCAGCATCGCGCGCAGCCTCCCGCCACGACAACTCTCATCCGAACGAAGACAACGCCTGCCGCTCTTACGTGATCGACGGGAAAGAAGCTTCATCGTCTCTATCCATCAACGCGCCACTCCGCACACAAAACACAAACGTTGATCCTCTCCGTCACGATGCTCCGTTACCATTCATGCCAGATGCCGCCGACAGAAGACAGAGAGGGCCGACGTCGTCGTCTGCCACCGCCTCCGCAGTGGACGATTCCGGCAATGCGCTAACAGCCCTGTGGAGGCGTGCCGCTCGAGAAGTTGCCTCGTGGCGTCGCGGCACCGTTTCCATTCACGAGACGGAGCCCTGGCTGCAGTTCAACGTGTACATTCGTCGCGGTTTCCGTCATCGCCTTCTCCGCAAGCGGGAGGCCCTCGGCTCCATCGTCTTGTACTTTCACAATGAAAGCTTCAACATCTTCTCACATGTGCTCGCGGCGCTGGTGATGCTGTGTGTGCTGCTGTGGCCTCCGCATGTTCCCATCGGCACGGATGGCAGCTCTAGTGGTGTGGGCAGCAGTAGCGCCGATTATGGCAACGCACGCGGCGCTGATATGTGGCCATCTCCGTCTTTTGGTTCTCCGGGGGATGTGGCGGGTAGCGATGGTTATCAAGAGTACTCTCGTGCCCCAGCTTATGGAAGAAATAGGGGTGGTGGTGTGGGGGAGGCGGTGCCGCCAGCACAGGTGCCGGGGTGGCTGCGAAACCTCCGCGGTCTGCACACCACCGCCGCCACCACCACGGAGAGTCAAGGCCAAGCACGTCGTGGTGGGATGTTGAATGCCGAAGACAATGCAGAAAAATATGCCGGGGCAGACACTGCGGATTCGGTAGGGCGGAGTTTTGTGCCGCAGGGCGGCGCTGCCTCCCCTCGCGATATGCGGAGCACGCACCACGCACGAGCGTACTACGCAGCGCCATCGGAGCCGTTCTCGGCATCACCTGTGTACTCTTGGAGCCGTCGGTTGGTGCTGCTCTTGTCTCCATGGCACTTGTTGTCGTGGTGCTTCTCCTCCCCTGCCACACCTGACCGCTCAAGTTTTAAACTTGCTGCAGACAGCGCAGCGTTGCCGGCTCCTGTCCACGTGTCTACCCGCCTCGCCTTCTCCCTCACCCCGTTAACGTGGTGCCTGCTGCTCACCTTTGTCTTGTCGTGCACCTATCACACCTTTATGCCGTGCTGCCGCTCCCGCCGCGGCTACCAGCAGCTTCTGCAGTGCGATGTGATGGGTGTCCTTCTTTCGATCGGTGGCAGCGCGTACGCTTATCTGATGTGCGGCATGCCCTGCGCCTCCGATAGCGCCGTCACGTGCGCCACTGTGCTGGTGTTTGCGTCAACGCTGCTGTGCTTGTATGTGGTGGTTCTCGCCCCCATGTCTGGTGTGCTGCGCGATGGGCTGGCAGTTGCATGGGCCATCGTACAAGGGGTGGTGGCGTGGTGTCTGGCGTTGGTGATGGAGTACGTGACAGGAGCACCCTTGCACGGGCAGGCGCAACCTACGGTAATTCCCACCCAAGATGCAGCGGATGGGACGGGCGCGTCCTCACAACGTCACCACTACCAGCCACAGCAAGAGTTGCCGCGAGGTGGCGGTGGTGGTGGCGGTAGTAGAATGCCGCCGTCACGAGTGCCGTTGTCATCGTTGTCGTCCACAGTGCCCGTCTCGCAGCGTACAGGCCGCGCCAACAGATCTGCCGAGCAAAAGAATCAGTCAGCCATGTATCGAGCTCTTCTCGCGTGGGTGCGTCAGCACCGCCACGTTTGTTTTCATGGAAGTGATCTGCACCACAACCACCAGCATTGCGATAACATCGACGCTTCAACAACCGCTGCAGCGGCGGTAAAGGCTGAGCCGGTGCACGTAACGGCGCACCAACGTGCGGCCGTGATGGGCATTTACTGCCTTCTTCACCTTGGCCTTTACCGCTGGTACGTTTACCCGAAGAGCTCTCCCACTGCTGGGGGCTTCACGCAAGGGATTTACTACCACAACATGTCCTACGTTTGGCTCTTTGTCGGAGGCATGGTCAACGCCGCACGCTTTCCGGAGCGTGTCGTCTTTACGCGGACGCGGACGGCTGCGCGGCATACGCGGCGCCTTCTCAGTGAAGAGGCTGCGGCCTGGTGCGCGGAGGAACTGGCTGCAGAACCCGCCTTACCGGCAACATCAGGAAATGCAGCTTCGACGACGTGGTGGCAGCGCTTCTCCTTTGCCAAGTTCATGGTCACCTATGTAGTGTCGGCTTCGACTCTGGATTACGTGGGCAACAGTCACAACATCTGGCACGTGTGTACGATGCTGAGCGCGTTCTCGAATGTGCTGGCAGTGTACTACGACTGTCTGGAGTACGATTTGGTGGTGTGCACGTGACCTTTTGACAATGCACAACTGGATGTTTTTGTAGAATCTTTTCTTTTTCCATCACCTCTTGTTATGCTCATATCTTCACAGATCAGAATACAAAGAAGAAAAAAAAGAATAAATATTCGTTGTTGCCGTAGCTTTGGCGTTTGTATTGTAACTGGAAAAAAAAATGAGGTTTTAAAATTTTCCGAGACATTCTGAGCTCAACAAAGATTCACACGCTCTCGTGCCAAGTTTAGGAATGTGTATGCTTTCCAGACATTTCCCCTCTCATGTCTCCTCCTCCTTCTTTTTCTTCTCAGTTTCTTCCGAAACACGTAGGAGAAGCATAAGCACTCCACATTCGCAAAGGTTGTTAAATTAACAACTTTTTCCCCCTGACTTTTCATGAAATATCTTTAGGCGGCAAACAACGTGAAGTTGCAAATTGTGTGTGTCAAAATTGTTTTGCATAACCGAAGACATAGATAGATAGATTGTAGAGTCTCCTTTTTATTTTTCCTTTTACAATTTCATCGTTAGTGACATACATCGTTGCACATTTTCTCCACCTTTTCAGCAATTACTGATATTTAACAAGTGGCGCGTTTACCACGGAAGACGCACATACAGAAGTGAGCACGCGCGACAACACTCCATCAATAGATTTGTACATTTGTTTGTATTTTGTTCTTTCTTCTGCTTCTCCATAGCACATTTTTTTTTTTGCTTTGGCATTGATTTCTTTACTAGCTCCCATGTTAGATTACAGAGAGGACCGACATCGGCCACCTCAGCTCAGCGAGTCTGCATCAGCACCGTCGCTGCACGAATTCCGGTTCCCACCGTCACCGGCACCAGCAGCACCTCTCACGCAAGCACATTCTTCGACATCCGCCTCAATACCATTCGTGGCCTCTGCTGAGCAACGACCGGCTTCGCTCCCCTTCGTCCGACTTCCGGATGCCAGCGTCAACAGCACAAGCCCGAGTGACGTGACGTCCAAGAATGTGTCCTTTCGCAACGAAGCGAGTGAGCGTTCTCGCCACCTGCCTGCACCCACCTCGCGTCGCCCCACGATGCCCTTTTGCACTGACCCACCGGCGTCTTCTCCTCTTTCGAACATGGAGCAAATAAAGCTTCTCGCGTCGCAAACCGGCAGTGCGTCCTCGCTCAACGTCTCCAGAATCGCGCCGTCATGTCGGAACATCGATGAGTCTGCTGTTTCGGTTCCGAGTGCACGGTGTGCTGCCGGCTCGTCAACCTCTCCGTGGGAAAAACTTCAGATGGACACGAGTGCCGATGTTACCTATGCGGAGAAAGTGTTCCACGCCAAGCGAGTGCTGCACGACTTCCAACTGTATCACGCACACCAGCAGGAGCAGCAGCTACAGAAACATGGGCTCTCGCGTCTTCTTGCCGGCAATTACAGCAACAACAGCAGCAGCAGCGGCGCCGGTGGAGCTGCCACGCGACACGTCGTTTCTTCCCTCTCTTCTGCTGCGAGAGCTGGCGCAGGAGATGAGAATTCGCAGCAGGACAGTTGGCTGACCTCCTACGAGGTCACTGCCATGCCAGTGGACGGGGCACGCAAACTCGCGTCGTCGTCAGCCTTCAAGCCTCGCTGTGGCAGTCCCACTGCTGCTGCTACGAAGCCCGCGTTCGCGCATCCGAGTTTGAGCAGCAACAGCCGCGGCGCAGAAGGTCTGGCGGAGTTCAATACGGCCGCTTTTGCTATGGCCCAGCACCGAGCGCGGCAGCTGCTGTACTTCAACGCCAAGGCGCGGTCGTCTTTTAGCCTCCAGGGCCTGCAGCTGACACGATCTGTGTACAAGGAGCTGCTGCGAAGCCCTGCACAGGATGCATCACAAGCAACACCACAACCACACCGCAGTATCAGCAACATGAAAACCGCAGACGGGGAGGCTATCTCGCCCACCACGTCCACCCTAGTCACCGTCAAGCCAGCTGCGACTCCAACCGGATCAATAGAAGAAGGGATGAGAGCAACTGAAACAGATGTCTCAACGACAAACACAAAAACAGGCGCGCACGCGAGTGCAGCCTTGTGCACTTCAGTACCCCAGGACAGCAGTTTACGCAGTGGAGCTGCAGCGCATCTGGAACATGCTACGATGTACAGTGAAGCGCACTGCGGTGACAACCTGAACTCTCCTGCGGCTTCGATGAACGTCGCTGAGTCGGAGCGAGCGTTGGCGCTGCTGTGCGGCATCCGTGCGATGCGCCGGCAGACGGAGGACCTTACCGTGGCCCTGCTGCACGCCTGTGGTGAATGGGCGTGCTGGTCGGACGCGGCGAGTACATCACACAACGCCAACTTCTCTGCAGCAGGGGCATCCTCTGCCGAAGCTCAGACAACTGCGCGGCAGCACCTCTTCGCCGACTTGTTCCTCTTTTCCTCCAACGCCTCCGCATCTGCGGCCAACACGCAGGAAGAGACAAGAGTTGCGGAGACGGGTGGCTTTACAAGCAGAGGCGATCAGAGCGGCGCCGCTGCCGTGTTCTATGAGGAGGAAATGCGCCAGCGACGTGTTCGTGCCTGCGCGGCGCTTCGTGACAAGCTGCGGCTCCCATCTCGTGAAAGTACAGACGTTACGTCTGCCGCGGCACCCCCTGCGCCGGCGGTGGCGTTTTTGGAGCTGGCAGAGGCCGTCCCACGTCGCGCTGTTCCGCCTCCCCCACCCACCGGCGTGCAGCTCGCCCTCTTCGCTGCGCAGCACCACAACGCACACCTCCATACCTTACAGCGATGGGAGGGTCATCGTCAACATCATGATCAGCAGCATCCGTTGCAGCCGCACCATCGCTTTCAGCTGCAGCTGCAGCGCCTGCAAGAGGAGCGCAGAGCCGCACAGCACACCTACGACACTCTGCGCACTACTGCAGATGCTGCTGTTGCAGAGCAAGCCACGGCCCAAGCAGCGACATCCCCATCATTCACGCAGAAGGCATGCACTCACTCCAACACACGAAACAGCGAGCTCGGTGGGAGCAAGGCAAAAACAACACCGCATCTGCAGACGAAAATCGAACCGTCAACGCAGACGTCGCCCCACGTCAGCAGCCCGGATCTTCTGCCCACGCCCACAAAAGAGCAGCCGACGCTGGACACTTTTCTCACCTCGCCTCCGGAGTTGGCGGTGGAGCAGACACGACCGTGGCTGGACAGCGTCGACGGCCCGGCGACCATCTCGGGTGCTACCGCAGCCCAGCGAGCATCTTCTCATCCACCACAACATGTTGCTGCCACCATCACCGCCGCCGCCTCCGAAGCAAAGGCAGCAGCAGCAGCAGCATCAGACAGCCCCATTTTGCCAACGAAGCGTGTCGTACGAGAAGCATTGCAGCTGCCACCCGCCACGGCGCTTCTTGCCTCCTCCCCGATTGATGAGTCAGCCTCACTGAAGCGCAACACGCTGCCGGCGGCGAAGGCGAAAGTGTACGCGGCGGCTGCTGCTGCGGCTGCCCGTCTCCTTTCGTCGTCTTCCTCCTCGGCGTTGCCTGAGGAGGCAAAGACGTGCACCGATGCCGCGGGGCAGCGTCCCAGGAAGGCGTCCACGTTGCCGGCGGTGATGGTGCAAACCTTGCCCTCTGTTTCCGTGGCCGAGTCGATGGAGAGCGTTCCAGACTGTGTCAAGCACAGCTGTTCTCCGGCCCCAGCGGTGGAGAAGGAAATGAGCGAGACGAGTTCGCAGGAGGAGACGACGCAGGATGACGACTCGGAGGTGCTGGTGCTCCGCGCCACCAACACGGCGCGCAACATCGCCAAAGCGGTTTCGTCGACTTCCTCTCCTTTAGCTGCTGCGGAGGCGGCGGACACAACGAAGGCGACGGCGACGACGATGATAACGGCTGAGGTGGAGCGAGAGCGTGGCGGTGCAAATCAGCAGAAAGCCACCGGCGATGTCGAGAAGTCGGTGCAGGACTTTTTGTCGGGTCTTGCCGCCTTCAACAGACAGCAGGAAAAGCAGCAGCAGCAGCAGCAGGAGGAGGAAGAGGAGGCTGAAGGAGAGGACGTGGAGGCGGACGTGGATGTGGTGGAAGGGAACCCGAGCGAAGAGAAAAGTTCGTCGGAAAGCAAAATAGAAGACGGAAACGTACCCGACAAGGCGAAGGTTGCTGGGGATGCTCGCGGTGCGGCGGTGAAAGAGTCGACGTTGACAGATGTCTCGTACAGCGCGGACGGCAGCGCGAGCTACAGCTACAGCTACACGACGAGTCGTGCGAGCAGCAGTAGCATTTCTAGTAGTGTTGACAACGCCAGGGGCCGACGTGATCGGGCAGATGGTGATGCGGACGCTATTCGAGAAGGACGCACGAATGCAGCGGTTGTGGCGCCAGCGGAGTGTGCGGCGTCGTGGCACCCGTACTTGAACGCAGCCCTCTCCACCCACGCAGACGCGGCGAAGGTGGCCGCGGACGCCGCTGCGCCTCCGCAGGTTCCATCCAAAAGATCAATCAAGCCATCAACGGAGCGAAATGCGCAGCGGCCAAGAGAAACGCCAGATTCGAGTGGCGTGTCGGCGGGAATGGATGCCGGCGTGTACGACGCCCTCACACAGTGGCTTTCAGCGCACGAGAAAAAATCAGGTGCATCAACAAAGCGAGACGATGCGTCGCAGTTTTTTTCTCTTGATGAACTTCGTACCATCTCTACCTGGCTACACGACACGCAACAACGAAAGAAGAACGACTCCGCTACGTCAGTGTCGTCATCGACGCCGCAGCCCACCCCAGCCCCCGCCTCCGCCTCGCCGTTACCGGCGGCAGTACAGAAAGCGTTGCGGCTTGTCGTGCCGGGTTTTACTCCGCCTCCCACTGCGGAGACTGCACCACCGTCCAAAAAAGCGGACCGCACGGCGGCTCCTTTATCCTCTTCTTCTTCTTCTCAGCCGCTACCAACGCTTTCTCCAGCGACAATATCTGCAGCAGCCGCAGATCGGAAAAGAGGAAGCAGTACTGTGATTTCACCCCTGTCCGCCGACGAGCAGCAAGACAACTCGTGCGAAGAAAAAGAGGAAGGCGTCAGTGCTGCGGCGACACAATCGAGGCAACAGCCTTCTTCACCTGCAGAGGAGGAGGAGCAACACGGTGGCGGTGATGAAGAGTCTATTCTCACCTCATCACTGTCGCACGCCACACCCGCTCTTGCAAAGTCGGAGGACCCGCAGTCGCAGCAGCCACAGCAGGAGCAGCAGGAACAGGCAACATCGACGCTACGGCAGCGGCCTCCTCTTCATCCACAGTTGCAAACAGAACAGCGAGACGACGTGCAGAGGCCGGCGGATGTGAGTGTGAGCGGTGAAGCAGCGGGGAAGGAACACGCACCATCGCCACGCAAAACATCATTGTTTGCGAGGGTGTTTCGGTGCGGTGGTGGTCGTCAAGGGGTGATTGAAAATCGCAAAAAAGACAAGGGAGGTAACGCGCAATTATAAAGGTGTTTTTTTTTTGTTTAATTGCCCACTGTTGATTTTTTCTCGCTTAGACTGTTACTGTCGCTGCTGAACAAAGTAAATTTACAACTCTGAACAAAAAATGAAAAGACTAAAAACAAGAGTGAGCCTTTCTTGACGCGGACGTTTTTCTCTGCGCATTTTTTTTTGAAAGCTGTGTAGTTTTTAAGACTGCTGAGCCAAAAGCATGGGTGCTTTTTAATGGCTGTGAACGAGAAGTGCAGTCTTCTAGTAAACGACTATTTGCTAGTTTTAGTGATAAGCGGTGGCTTGGATTTCGTGTCAAGGCATTGCTTTGCGCGACGATTGCGCGACCGACTGAGGAAAAATCGCCTGCCGTGTCAGAGAAACTTTTTTTTTCAATTGTCATTCACTTCTTTCTTTCCCTTTTCTTTCTTTATCTGCTGCTTCTAACAAACAATTTTCTTTCGTTTTTACTTACGTCACAATCAAGCATTTTTTCTCTCTTTTTTTTTGTCGTGCAGCCTTCTGATTCCTGAGGAGGCTTGAACACCTCACGAACGCCACGGAACATTCAAGCGAGAGTGTAGAACCGCAAGACAGAGTGAAAGCGGTTTTTGGGTAAACCAAAAGTAACTCTTGGTAACAAAAAAAAAAAATATTTTGCCTTTGCGCTATTAACTGAAACCTAGAGCGCCTAGACCATTGTTTTCTGTTAAACAAACACCATTATTGAAGAAGGTGCTGAAACATAAAGTTATTTGGTGTAGTAGAAGTTGTTTTACTGCTTATTTAAGCATTGCCATTATCTTTTTTTGTGTGTGTGAACAGTGTATCTAATCTCTTTTAGTGTGGTTTAGCACTTCGATTTTGGTGCGACTGCTGAGGCTGCGAGAACGTTTTTCACTTTTTATTGAAGTGTTTGCTTGCGCAAACGCTGCCCCCCTCTTTAATTCTTTTTTTTTTTGCCATCCTTCTCTCTTTACCAAGCCCACCATTCTTTCCCCCTTGCTTTCCCCCTATTACCAAAGCGCGTTACTTTTCTTTCTTTTTGTATTTAGCTCATTACCACATTGTAGTCTTTTGCCCTTCTACTTTCCAAGTTTCTGGTTTTTGCTTTCACTACTTCTCATTTTTCTTCTCTTTCTTGACAGAGGTGACTTTTGTGCCCATTTTCATTTGTCGAGCATTTAAATTTTTAGTTATTTGAAAGAGAATTATTCCGAGGAACGAAATCGTTGTGCAAACACTCACTTCAGTGCATCCCACGCCTCTTCATCTTTTTTTTTGCTCTCTTTTTTTAAACCCCTATTGTTTCTGTTTTTTTTTTTTATTGACCTGTAGTCAAGACGTTTAGAATTTTTTGTGCGTTTTCATTGCTTTTTTCCCCCTTTTCTTGCAGTTCTCTAATTTGATTTTTTGTCTTTTCATTTCGCTGTGTGCGGTTTCTGGGTCGAGTAACGTCAACTAAGATAAAAGCATCTCCACGAGAAACAGAAAGTGTGAAAATAGAGTTGAAAGACAAACAAATCAGATCGATTTACGTTCGTTTACAGTTTTACAGTATTGTGCCGTTTCGATCGTCACTATTGTTCTCTTTTCTCCCTACTGCGTGGCTCTGACAGCTTTAAAAATAAACTTTAGTTGTTCTCAAACTGACTGCACGTGCAAAACTTACCCTTTTTTCTTGTGCTCAACGTTTTCTTGCTTGTTTTCTTGCTTGTTTTATTTTCTTATTTTAATTTTATGAACATAGCTTTTTTCCCCCTTAAACGCGAGTTTTGTTAAACACAAATTATATAAGATTTCTTGTTTGTACCTATTCAGTGACCCTTTTTGACGCCTTAATTGATTGTTTTTTTTTCCTCTTAATCTGTTTTCCGTTTTTATTTTCCAACTGGATAGAGAAAGAAGCCGCAGTCTCGGCCACGGTTAATATTTACTTTACCACTCCACAGATTTTCTCTCTTTTTTTTTTTAAATACCAGAGTAATAATTGTTTTTTTTTTTTTCACCGTTGCCGTCAGCTTTTATTGTCTTTATTGTTCTTGCACTTGTGTGCTGGTATTGTCGAACAGACACACGCTCGTTTTTGCGTACTGCACACCTCACTTAACGCTGCTTAGCTCACTCCAAAATTCTCTTAGCTGTGCGTCGCCGTTTTTTCCTTTATTTTTCCACTTCGAACTTATAGTTTTGTTGGACCAATTATACTTTTTGTTCCCCCCTCTTTTAATTTTTCTTTCGGCCATTTATATTAAGCTACTTTTTACTGTTGTTTCTCTTTTTTTTTTCGCTCTGATTTAAAACTTCTCTGTTCGTACCTATTATTTAGTCCAAGTCAGCGTTATTGTTAAGCAAAGGCGAGCGTTTTTTTTCTCTTTTCAAAGCCTTTTTTTTTGCCTTTCCTTCTATTATTCTCTTCCTCACCTGCGCTACTCTTGTTCGAAAAGCAGAGATAAAGCTACCATTGAAACCAATCACAAAACGATAGAAGATCTGCGAAAACTATTAAAAAGAAAAAACCTCTTTCTTTTTTCATTTGTGTGTGTGTTCTTTGCCTTTACCATTATCTTATCTTTTGCTTACGTTTTCCAGAATTAGCTTGGTTTTTTTTTTGTTTTTAGGCTCAATTATTGATTGGCAGCTAAACAGCCTGCGGTGTGTGCGTCAGCGTAACCTTTTTTCCCCCTATCGCGTCGTCATATCATTATTGGTTTCTGTGCACGAGTTCGCTAATTTGATTGTATTCGTTACGAACGTCGTCCACTGGCGCGCCGTTAAGTCCAGTTTTCAAAAGCGTTTCTTTTGCCTTTTCCCCCAATTTATACTGCTCTTCCCGTTTGTAAGTTGACCTTCATTAAGAGAAAAAAATTAAAGGTAACTTTAAGCGTAATCACCCTCTGAGCCGCCCTGGCTCGGATTTTATCTAGAGCCCTTTTTTTTCATCATCGCTTCCCCAGTGTTCTAATTTCTCTTGTGCGTGTAAATAAATACCTTTGCAGTTTTTTTTTGTACTTCAATAGAGGTCACTCGTTCAAGGTGAATTAAATATTTGTTCACAGTTTTGTGCTTTTCTAATCATCATTTTGGGTCTGTTCTTGCCATAATACCACTCAATTCGCATTGAAAGACGTTTGGTTCTTTTTCCATCTTTTTTCAACTGCGTTGACCGATCTCTGTACTCGGTGCGATCTTCATCTATTCCTTTCCATCTGAAGAAGTTTTTTATTTATTTATTTCAGGTTCCTCTTTTTCCCTCGATATTGTGCTTTTCATTAAGTACTCAGCAAGAAGTATTATTTTACTTTCAATTGTGCAAAATTCTATTCTTTTTTAATTGAAAGTCCGATTACTCTTATCTTTTTTGTGTTCAAGAGTGTTTGTTTGTGCTCTATTCAATTTTGCTCATAGCAACTTGATTTTTTTTTTCACGAAAACAAATACTTTAATTTTTACAGCACCAAGAATTAGTGGAATACGAAAAACCTGTGAACATATCAACAAAATTATTTGCAAAAAAAAAGAGTGTTTCTCTCCAAGTGCGGTTCTCAACTTTCCTCCTCTTTACGCAGGTTTTCATCCCCCCTTTTTTAAGCATTAGTTGAGGATTGTCGAAAAATCGTTCTTTTTTTCCTCTCTTTTTGTTGAGCATCAACCTGGTCCTTTACGCTTCTTTTTTTTTTATTTCTTGCGGCTTTTGTTTTCTGTCTTATCTGGTGAAGTCAGCGCATCAGCTGCCTGAACAGAAAAAAAAAAGAAAGCTTTGAAAAGCGTTTTTTTTTCATTTTACTACGTCTGTTTCTTTTGCTCCCGTTTACAAAGACTTGTGTCTCGTAAGACCATTTTTTTTTTCAACGAATTGCAAAACGGTCTGTATTAGCGAAAGTGAAATCGTAGAACTCGACAAGTGAGTGTTTCCGTACTCTCGTTTTTTTTTTCTTCTCAAAAAATTGTATTTACTATAACTTTATTTCAAGAAAGAGTCGTATTATTATTGTTGTTGTTAAATCCCTGTGCGATTATTGTTTCACTGTCACAGCGTAGTTTTTCATTACCCTTAGTGACACCCCACTTATTATTATTATTTTTTTTTTGTTTTCCCTTACGAACGAAAGAACCACTATTTACTGTCACCAAATTATGGTGATACTGTGTGTTTTACCTTTATTTTTCACTTTTAATTGAGATCTCCGTCTCAATCTCAAATTTTGCTTTACGCAATTCTACAGGCGTGTAGTCGCAAAACTCCGCTTTTACATATCTTCTGGATTCTTCTATATCGAAGAGCTCTTTTTTTCTCAATTATATTTTTTCTAAAAAAAAACTTTCTTTTCTTTTCCTGTACTTCGCGGCGTTCTAAATTTAATCTTGATTTTCTTCCACAATCAGAACTGAACAAGTACTGAAGAAAACGAGTTTGGTGACTTTAAAACCCCCGGGGAATCGTTTTAATTTTTATTATTTACAATTAACAGGGTTTTTTATTGTCTTGTTTTTTTAGTCGACGACTTCAAAAACTTTTTTTCTGGTGATTGTCTGTTTTTCTTGTGGTGAGTGCTGAACAATACTAACAAGCGAAGTTTTGTTTTACTACAAAGCTGCTTTTGTAGTTTTTCCTGCTCTCTCTTTGTGCGACTAAGCGGCGCGTGTCTTTAAAATTATCGTAATTGTGTGTTTTTACGAGACGACTCTGAGCTACTACCAAATTTTTTCTTTGGTCTTCTTTTTCTACTCGTCATTAACTTTTTGCCCGTGCAATTAGTAATTTGTAGTGTTGCTGTACTGTGCGAAAGTAGAGTTCGCCGGCTCTTCAAAGTACTTCAATATTATTTTGTGTAAAAAATAGGTTTTTTATTTTTGCTGTTATCATTATTATTATTGCAATGCAGCACCAATCCGAATGGGCGACGGACAGAGCCTCGACGGCTGGTTTTAATAGTGGCCGTTGTTCAAGCGCAAGCCCCGACTTTCCAGCAGCAGATGGGCGTGTGGGCGCCGAGGAAGCCCGTCATTTGTGTAATACGCAAATCTCGCTCTCTCGCGGCGTCGCCGCAGGTGTGGACGGCGTCAGGGACGATACGAAGTGTCAG
The DNA here is from genome assembly GCA_030849055.1 of Crithidia thermophila. Lineage (NCBI taxonomy): Eukaryota > Euglenozoa > Kinetoplastea > Trypanosomatida > Trypanosomatidae > Crithidia > Crithidia thermophila. Next base: position 178,723 of record JASAOP010002834.1, read on the forward strand.
GTCGATGCCGGGGCTGCGAAGACGAATCCTACTGCCCCGTCGTTAGTTTCTCAAACGGTGGAGTCGAATAGAAGCAACAACAACAGCAGCAGCGTCAGCTACAACGCAAGCGCAGCGGTAGAAGATGGCGGTGGTGCGAGGACGAGGTCGGTGCACACACCAACTGCAATCGTCACAACGGATGCGACTCGTGTTGCGGACAAAATGAATGCGACTTCCCAAGTGTTGGCGAATGCCGTTTCCAACAACGCACGGCGGTCAGACGACATGTCAAGATCTAACCATTTGGAAACAGGCAACCGAAACGTGGAGGCAGGCACGCTTGACGGACAGACAGCAGCAGAATTCTTCACGAAGGCTTCCCGACATTCTTCACCGGGTTCGGCGGAATGCAATGTCCACCCACGTATTGAGGCTACGAGGCCGCAGCTAACGTCTCCGCATGACTGGAGTTGCGCAGATCCGGATTCTGGCGTTGACACTCCGTTTAGCCAACTCAACAACAACAACAAGAGCAGTACACCGCACGACGTGACGTCGAGAGGGGCGACGAAGAGTTCACCAGCGGAAGACGAGGATGCGGAGGAGGAGGCCGCTATTCAGGCGGTGCTGAACGCCGCAACCCGCTTCGACGATCTCTCGAGTGACGACGAACCCGGCAACGTCGATGCACCGCGACGTACGCTGCTGTGCGCTGACTTCACCGACTTCTCGCACTTTGTGCGCCGCGTGGAGTCGACAGGCCGCAGCGACGGCAGCAGCTGCGAGGACGAGGATATTGCGGAGGAGCTGCACGCTGCCGCTGCGGCACACGCGCTGAGCACCACTGACGACACACGACGTGACGTTTTCGGAAGTGCGCTGGGCTCCATGGCCGCTTCGCGCGAGACGACACATTCGCACCTGCATCCGCACCACAGCAACAGTAACAACAATAACAACAGCAGCACCAGCTTTGAGAGGCCACGCCAGCTGTCGCCCAGCTCTCGTGGTGTGAGCGGCGGCAGCCTTTCAGTGCAGATGCGCGCGTCGCCTCCACAGGCCTCGTCGCTCAGCTCGCAGGCGTCACAGTCCCATCAGCAGGCTGGTCGAATGAGCATCACACCGGTGTTGACGCCCAACACACTGCAACTTCAAGCGCAGCAACAGCAACAGCAGCAACAACAGCAGCAGCAGCAGCGGTATGCGGCGTGGCAGCCACAGCCTGGCAGTCCGCCAACATCCACCTCCCAACGCGCAACGCCGCCGAGTGCGGGAGGTGGGCCGCGCAACGCATCTGCGGAGGCAGCGACGTACGCGTGTGGGTCGCCGCCACCGTCTTTGGTTGCCGGTCAGCGTTTTCCACACTCAGCAGCGACGGCGACAATGGCAGCGGCAAGTACGCACCCGGCCTCGGCGAACTCCCTTCTCTCGTCCCCGGGTGCACCGCCCTTCCAAGCGTATCAGGTATCCGCAGCTCCGTTGGTGGCAGAGCCACAGCGCGTGTCACCGGGCACAGGCGTGCACTCCCCGCCGCAGGTGTACGTCAGCGCAGCAACCTCCGCGCTAGGTGGCACCCCGACGCTGAACGCAGCCTTGAACAGTGCCTTTGCGTCGACGGCAACCACCACCACCACGCCTCCTCCCGCCACGTACCAACTCCCAGCGGTTACCCAACAACAGCAACAACAGCAGCAGCAGCAGCAGCAGCAGCAGCAGTTACTCCAAATTATTGCAGGGTGCACGCTGACGCCGATCCTCAGCGCCACGGCGGCCGCAGCGGCAGCAACGACGTCCATTCAATCCAGCCGGGCGTCTCGCAATCTGTACTTCCGCAACCTGCCACGGTCGTGGAACACGTCGGTGCTGCGTGAGCTGTGCAGCTCCTACGGCCCCGTCATGTCCGCCAAGGTCGCCCACCACCCCGTCACCAACGATTCGCTCGGCTACGGCTTTGTGCTCTTCGAGAACACGCACAGCGCGGCGGTGTGCATGGCGTCGCTGAACCACGCGATAATCCGGATGGACGGGGCGGAGACGCGGACGCTGTTGGTGCGCATGGCCCACCCGTCCGCCGCACCAGGCTTTCAGGAGGACCCGGAGGAGGCCGCCGCGGGGCTTCGCAGCGAACAAGACGGACAGCCGCCGCCGCCGCAGCAACAGCAACAACCGCAGTTGATGCTGTCTCCTCCCCAGCCGCCGTCCTCGGTGCTCCTCGCCTCCCCGCCTGGGTTTGCAGCGGGTCGCGGACTTCTCCCTGGCGGAGTCGCAGGCAGTCAACGCGCAGTGACGCCGACCATCACCGTGACGGATGTCACGTCGCACGCGCCGAACCTGGTGAACTCGCCAGCCTCCCACGGCTCCGGCTCCTTCATGGCTGTCCCGGCTTCTCCCATGACGGCGTCCATCGGCAGCCGTGACGCGTCCGCCCTGCGCCGGGCTCCCTCGCGTCCCCAGGCGGCAGGCGCCGGTCGCGACGGCGTGCGGGGGCGGCAGGGGAGCACGACAACTTCCGTCATTCGCTGCTTCTCCGGACACGCCGCGTCGTCAGGCACGACGTACCCGGGTGGAAGCAGCACGGATGCCCCCGCCGCTGCTGCTGCTGCCGTAGGAGTTTCCGGAGCACCACCGCGGCCTGGCAGCGCCTTCAGCAACGCCTCATCCACGCACGGCACAGCGTTGTCCTCCCCAAACAGCAGCTCGCTGCCACTGTCCGGCATGTTCGTCCGCGTCGCGTCGGGCGACGCCTTCAGCAGTCCGCTCTTCGCCATGCCGACCGCCTCCTCGCCGCATCTCCAGCAGCCATCTCAGCAGTCGCCACAGCAGCAGCCGCAGCAGCCGTATTCGTATCACCAGCGATTGGCGTCGACTGCCGATTCTCTGCTCAACGCACCGAGTATTCCCGGTGCGCTGTCCAGCCCCCTCTCTTTGTCCCCGAGTTGCGACACCTCTTTTGCCACGTCGACGGCAGCCTCGCACAGCTTCACGTCCCCGCTCGCCACAGCAACTGCACCAACGACGACGACAAACAGTGGCGTGGTTACGTCTGCGGGGGCCACCTCGACGCGCAACCTGTACATCACGAACCTGCCGCTGACGTGGAACACGACAAAGCTGCGCGAGCTGTGTGCGCAGTTCGGTGCGATCATCTCCGCTAACGTGGCGCATCACCCAAAGACGAACGCATCCCGCGGCTACGGCTTTGTGCTCTTTGCCGAGGAGCGGGACGCAGAGGCGTGCGTGCGTGCACTGCATCAGTACCACGTCCCGGACACGCGGAATGTGCTGTCGTGTCGATTTGCCAAGGACAAGGCGACCCCGTCGATTGCGCTGGCTGCCCTGGCGTCGTCGAACGAGCACGCGCTGACGTCGCCCGATGCCGCTGAGGCACACGGCGCAGAGAAAGTGGTCACTTTGCAAGCGGTAAAGAGTCTATCCATGACAGGTGCCGACACGCTCTCCAGCACCGGCTTCACGCAAGGTAACGACTCCGTGGCAGCAGCAGCCACATCGGCAGGGCCGATTGGGGACGGGCATGACCATCTGCGCGTGGTATTGACCCAGAGTGCGAGCGTGGAAGGCGCAGTGCTGATGCCCATAGAGGTCTTCTCCACGTTGCAGGAGCGTGTAACAGCGCAGGCGGTGCAATACGTGGTTCAGCAGCAGCAGCAGCGTGGGGACGCGTTGCATCGAACCTCGTACGACGTGCAGAGCCCGTTGCTGCGGGATGCGGCGCCGGAAGCTGACTCGCCTGGCCATCCGCCACGCGCAGAAGTTACTGCGGCGTTAATGGCGGAGGTGGAGAAACTGATGCAGACGTGCGTTGTGTTTGGCACCCACGTGCCTCGCGAGGGTTACCGGTGTGTGCGACCAGCTGACGCGGCTGCGGCTACTACGGTGACGGGTCGCGGCTCGCCGTTGCACCGCCTGTCGCCCAGCACACCCACTCCAGGCGTCATCCGCAGCACGCCACAAGAGGAAGGGGAGACGTCAACTTCCACAGCGGCAGCGGCAGCGGAGGTGGTGCGGGGAAACGTGGCGGTGCGCATGGGCATTAGCACCGAGTCCCCCACGCGCTTCAGTGCGGCCGGGATGGCGGCCAGCGTCGGCGGCCTCAGCGGCTGCTCCGGTGAGTCGAACGCGTCTGCCACGTCCTTCTGCGCTGCGGCGACCATCGTGGCTGCTGGGGCGGCGCCGGTCGTCTGCACCTGTGCGGTGCCGATGCCGAGTAGCCTGCACAACGTGTCGTTCCCTTCGTTCATCGATGTGGTGCAGCAGCAGCAACAGCAACAGACACGCTCTCAAAGCGGTACTACCGCTGCAGCAGTGGTGACAGGCGTGGGCTCACCGTTCGCGGCATCCACAGGATCGGCTGGCTCGCACGCGACCCCCACCACCGCCGCCACGTCGACCACCACGCCAAATGACTCGACGTCACCGAGCGCGTTGGCGGAGCTGTGGTACACGTGCACACTTTTCCCTTCTGCTGCGGCTGCGGAGGCGTTTTTGCGCGACGCTGCGGCGCTGATCGGAAGCGGACCGCACGAGGGTTTGATCAAGAGAGAGACGGAAGAGCAGGAGAGCATTCACGGACAAAGCAGCAGCAATGCCGCGACGACTTCCTCCACCGCAGCGGCAACGTCTGGTGAGCTCGCCTCATTAGCGCGAGGCGCGGTAGACTCGTGGAGCTCTGCGCAGTTTGCGCGATTTGGGTTGCGTGGCAGCGTGATGGTGTTCAGCGGGGCAGCGAAGTCGTCGATCAGTGGCTCAGCCGGTGCCGTCTCACCCAAGACAATTTCACCGATCAAAGAACACGGCGCCACATTCTTCTCCACCAGCGAAAAACGCCGCTCCTCTGTGCCGACGTCCAACACGCAATTCTTGCAGCCTCCGCTCCAGCAGCAGCAGCAGCAGCAGCAGCAACACGGTGCTTCACTTTCCGCTCCGGCGCCACCGCCGTACCTTCCCGGAGCCGTAGCCGCCGCCGTGCCCACCGCGTTTGCGTACCCGACCGGGCTTCCGCCGCATGCTCACGCATCACTGCCTTCGCCACCGTCCGGCATGGAGTACGTGTTGATCGCGGCACCGGCGCCAGCGACAGCCACGACTGCTGTCCCCAACCCGATGACAAATCTTTTCCAGTTCACCGCTCCGTTTGATGGTCCGTCGCCCTCCGCAGCCGCCAACTTCGTCGCCTACTCCGTTGCCTCGCCGCCTACCCTGACCAACCTGGCGATGCCGCCCACCACTCCACAATCCGTCTCCCAGCAGCAGCAGCAGCAGCAACAACAACAATTGCCCATGTCGAGTGAGCACCGGTCTGCCTTCAACAATACCATCAGCAGTGCCGGGACCAGTGGGAGTGTGGCGCGTGTGGTGGCGCCGCAGTACCAGTCGCTGCCCGCCTTTTCGCTTCACGCTGGAACCGCCCACACCGCAAGAAAAAGTGGCAGTGGTGGGGCTGCTGCTGCTGGAGTGACCAGCACCCCGCCTGGAGGGCGGAGTCCCCCCCTGACAGCTGGCTGTGTTCGTGGTTCCTCGCCTGCGCCATCAGCGGGTGGTGTCTTTGGGGCTCCCGGAGTGCTGCAGGAAAGACCGCCCTGGACGGAGTGAACTATAGCGTCTTGGATGTTTGTGATGCCTGCTGCTGATGGAAATCCGTGGGATTAGTGAGAGGAGCACTAATCGTGATGGCTTCTTCAAAACACTCTACGCTGCGTGTTCCGACCTAGCGTTCTCGTCCCATCACACGTTGCTGATTTGATCCAAATCTTGTTCACGAAACTCTTTGTTTTTCGACTTTTGTTCCTTTTATCTGTGTGTGTGTGTGTGTGTGTGTGTGCTTGTGTCTGAGTGTGGCTTGTATTGTTCATTGACATCCCGTCGTTTTTTCTTCTTTGTTTAACCGTTTTATGTGTTTCACAGCTACTTGCTCTTCACTTTTTCCATTGTTCAACAAGATTATTTATAGATGGTTCACAAACTGTTATAGAAATGTTCTAAGCCTTTACAAACAAAAGGTTTTCTCATTTGTTTTTGAGATCTTAAAACAGGGCAAACATTCTTGTTTGTTTTGTTGAAGCATTAAAAAGAAATAATTAAGCTTTTTAAGTGTTTGTTGTCGTTGCGGAGAAATCTCGTGATTGGCAAAGCAGACTGCTCCCGTATCTGGCGCCGCTTTGCAACTTTTCTTAAATGGTGCTTGCATGGCTTCCACTGTGACACTTCTTTCCACTGCCCCCTCTTCTCTTTCACCTACTACCATTTTCATCCTCCATTTTTTTTTAAAGTCCCTTTACACGTTGTATATAAGCCAAAGGGGGAAAAAACAATTATAAAGAACTGAACGGCAAGAGTAGTGTCTTTCCGCGCAGCATCCGCAAATTCTCAGCGTTAAAAGATTTTTATTTTATTTTTAGCAGACGCCATCCCAAAGGACTCAACGTGCAAAAGAAATTTTTTTCTTCGTTTTCTCAATCGTTTTATAGCTTTTTCACCGACATTTTTTCTTCTTCAACTCTGTTCTTTAAAACAGTTGTCTTTTGTATATTTTTCACGTTAACCATTTTTTTGTTACTTTTGTCTTCTATTGTGCTGTTTCTTTGTTTTTTTTTTTCTGGTCCTTCTTCCGTTTTCAAACGTTGTGTGATCTCGCAAGAGTATCTTTGCTTAAGATTTCATTAAATCTTCCTCAGAGTTGGTACATCTGACAGGTCTCTCCATTGCTTCTTTTCCTCGCAGATTTGAACTTTTTTTTCTTGTTGTTGAACGTTGTATATATTTTTCGTTTTCTATCCAAGTGTCATTGTTTTTTCTCCATTGCCATAAGCTATCATTTTATTTTTCACTTTTCTCTTTTTTGTGGACAGCAGTATCAATACGCAACCCGTGCAACTCTAATCTGTTTTCCATTGTTTTTTCGTCTTTTAAAATCCTTTTTTTCTTTCCTTTTGTTTTTCACACATACCACATCAATGTAAATTAGCATATTGAAACATTTATTCTCAGCCTTTTCTTTGCTCAATTGGAAGTCTCTGAGTGCTTATTTAGCATTCCCAGCCTTTCTCATTCATTTGTTTTTTTTTTTTTGGCGACCTCCACAATCTACTTTTCGATTTTGTGTTTGTTTTTGCTTGAGTTTACCATCGCTTTTTTAAGCTTGTCTTCATCTCTTTTTCTTCCTTTTTTTTTTTAAATTGAAGCACCATTTTGTTTTGGTGAGTAAAACGCACTTTAGTATGAGTTCACCTGCACACGAAGCAGCAACCCAGCAGCACTCGCTTCCGGACCACGCGCACGTCAGCCACAGATCCGCTGGCTCCCTCGCTTCGTCGTCTCCGTCCAACACGTCCGTCTCCTCGGAATGCGTCACGGCAGACACGCAGCCCAAAAACAGCGGGATGTCTAGTCACGAGCGCACCACACTGCCGGCACCGGCAACGACGCCATCACCCTCGTCTTCGGGCCCGGCGAGCATAATGGCCACCACCGCGGCCGCGGAGGCGATGATCGCCAGCACCACGCAGAACGGCTCCGTCAGCGGTGGCACGACAGGCGGTCGGCGCAACACCACCTCGCGTGTACTTCCCCCACCCTCCCCAGCAGCATCCCCACCATCACCCGCTAACACAGCAACGGCGACGCCAGCCGCAGCACCGACATCGTTGTCAACTGCGCGTCAGGAAACGGAAAAGGAGAGTCAGGGTTCCAGCCTCGACAACCTGCCCAACCTCCACGTCCCGCCGCCGCGTGAGGAGCGGCAGACGCACCGCGGTGCATTCTGTCCTCCGCTGAACCCAGGGTCGTCGACGCGCCACAGCAGCCACAGCAGCGCCAACCCCTCCGCCGCCACCACGCAATCTTCCACCTCCACCGTGCCCTCGGCGCGCCGGTCGCTCTCGCAGGCCAGCGGCAACACCTCCGCGCTCCCCACGCCGCGGCCCGTGTACCACGCGAAGGGCATTCGCAGCAGCCTGACGCCGGCCTTGGTTGAAGTGTTTCCCACCACCACCACCGACGTGACCTCCGTGCAGACAAGTCGTGGCAGCAGCCGCAGCCGCAGCAGCGGGGGCAGCGGCAGCGCCCACAGCAGCAACCACAACGCGGCAGAGATGCGTGCTGCCGGGCTGCCGTCGGTAGTCACCAGCGGCACCAGCTCGTCGTCAACCATGTCCCACCGCAGCGCCCACAGCATTGCCGACACGGCAGCTCCGTCCTCGCCGTTGTTGGTGAAGGACAGCAAACTGCACGGCAGCACGGCATCCGCACAGTGTGGTGCCGAGGTGGCGTCCACGGCTGCTCAGGGTAGCAACAGCACCACCACGACTACCACCGGCGTGATCCCGCACCCGCCCGTCATCGGCGCCGCGGTGCGGTCGCCATCGCGCCATCACCGAGCGGAGCTGACGTCAACGGACGCCTCAGCGGAGACGTCAGCGTCGGTCGTCAGCACAAACTCGACGAACTCCTCGGCGCAATCCTCCGTCTCCGCCACGGCGTCGTTGCCGGTGCCGCGGTCGCGTCTGAAGGTGCAGCGGCTGTCGCTAGGGTCGACGAAGTCTCTCAACGAGGAGAAAAACAAAAGCAGCGGCAGCAAACCGAACACGACAGCAAGCAACAACAGTGGGAAAACGGTGTTGCTGACTTCTGCCAAAGACCGCATCAAAGCCGCTTCCTCGCTGAGCTCTCTGCCGCCGCCTCCGACGACGACGTCTCCTGCAAGCCCCACGACAACTACTACCTCCCGCGGTGTGACACCGACGAGCAACAGTAGCGGTGCATCCGGTACCGCTGGTGGTGCCACTGCTGCTGCCTCTGTTACGGGCGCTATCGACTCTACCACCAAATCGTCGCAGACGTCTGTCACCGCCACGTACGCGTCCGCCAGCACGACCTCGCTTCTGTCCTCCAACACCAATGCCTCGCTGACGCAGGGCCGCGGGGCGACCTCGCAGGGCCGCCGCCGCCTGCGCCGTGGCAGCCCGCACCGTCACTCTCTCTCCAGCCTCAGCTCGCCATCCATCCCGTCCCTCGTCACGGCAGCACTGAGCACGGCGGGCAGCGCACCCCGCACACAACGCGCCGCCCCGCAGCACCGCATCCCGCAGCAGAAGCTCTCACGCCTGCCACCACCGCACCCGCATGCACAGCAGCAGCAGCAGCAGCAGCAGCGGGACAGCGTCGATACCACCGAGGTGGACGCCTCGAACGCGGATCTTGCGGCGTTCTCGAACACGCACCTCTTTGAACCGGTCCTGCCCACGACCCTTCACGCCCGCCACGCCTCACAGAACTCCCTCTCCACCGTGGACTCGTCGTCCACCACCAACGGCCCAGGCTCGCCACACAAAGAGTCGGTGCTGCCGATGCCGCGCGTGCTGGACAACAGCAGCACCGCCATCGTTGAGGCGCCGCCGTCCATCTCTGCCACGCTGGAGGGCCGACCGGTGGTGCTGACGAGGCTCACCGCGCCATCTCGTGTCGGCGGAGCCGGCGCAATCCCCAGCACGGCCGTTGGAGCGGCTGCCTCGACAATGCCGGTGAACGCGTCGCCACCGCAGTTGCTGACGGCGGAGAAGCAGCCTCGCATGAACATGGACGCGGCGGCGCAGCGCAAGTCGCTGCCTCCGCTGGACGCCCTTGTGGCCGCCGCCTCGTCCTCCAGCGCGCAGTCGCAGTCTTCGTCCTTATCATCCCAGCAGCAGCACCGCCCTCCGTGTTTTCCGCTGCTCTCGCGGACAGTGATGAGTCTTGGCAACTCGAGTATCACCACGCCGACCGCTGCCGACCCCCCTTTGATCGTCGTGGCGGCACCAGGTGCGCCGTCCGCGTTGTCCGCCACGGCGGGTGCCTCGCAGCTGAGCGATGTTCTCATGTCGGTAAATAAGGAGCCGGTGGGGGACCACCACGGCAGCACCAGCACCGTCAGCAGCAGCGCTCCAGCCTCCACGGTGCCGTTGAAGCGCATCTCGAGTCGTGGGGAGGTGCACCACGTCGTCGGCACCCACCCACCCACGCTGAACGCCTTCGACATCGTCGGTGTGCGGGAGGCGGAGGACGCGTCACCGATGCCGCGCGATGGGCCAGCGCGACTGCCGCTGCCGCGTCCCTCCGTCCCCACCCTGCAACTGCGCAACACCGCGCTGCTCTCGACAACAGAGTCGGGCAGCCGCCCGTCGGAGGTGGCGCACCCGTGTGTGAAGCAGTCCCCTCGCCCCGCCACGACTTGCAACGTGGAGCGCCGGCTATCGGCGCAGACGCGAACGGCATCGCCTGCCGGTGCGCAATCGCACTCGATGGCAGGTGGAGGCAACACGGCAGCTTCAACAGCAGCAGCAGGAGCAAAAGCAGGAGGAGTGGCTGCACCAACAACAGCGACGGCGTCGTCCATGGCAGCCTCTGCGGTGGCGGCGCGGCGCGTGTCGACTTCGCTGCCCACTTCCCCGACGGTGGGTCTGTTGGACTCGCAGCTGCTGATGCCGACGACAACAACTGCACGGTTGGAGAGTCTGCCCCCTTCCATAGGCGCATTAACCTCCGCAACAGCCGCAGGAGTCGCACCCCCGTCCCCGCCTTCTGCAGTGGCGGCCGCAACGGACACCAGCGCCGCATCACCGGACTCCGGCCGGAACAGCCGCAACGGCAGCCACAACAACCGCACGCCCCTCAATAGCAGCCGCACGCCGAAGCAGCCGCCGCCGTTGCACCAGCGCACGGAGAGCAGAAAGTTTGGCGTGTCGTCGACGGAGTCGCTGAACAGCCGCAGTGGCGAGCCCGAACACCGCGGCAGCGCGGACCGGGTGAAGAAGGACAGCATCAACACCAACGCCTCGCAGAACGTGCCAGCGTCACCGTCGTCGACGCAGCTGCTGGCGCACCGCTCGTCGTCGCGCCCGTTTGCGACGCCGACGGACGCCCCGTTCACCGCCTCGTCCAAAACGGTGGAGTTGTCGCCCAGCCTGCGCACAAGCGCCGAGACGCCGTGCCCGCCCGCGGCAGCCGGCGACTTCACCTCCATGCTGCAGATTTCCTCCAACTTTACCACGCCGTTTGCCTTTCCCGAGTCGACGGACACGATGGAGGACTCGTCGACGTACTGCGGTGGGTCTATGCACACGCAGCGCTTCGTCTCCACGTCGCGCATCCTGCCCCTGCGCACGCCCCTCAACACCGGCATCGCGTCCGCCCACGGCCACGGCGGCAGCATCGACAGCCTGCTGAGCGCGCCCACGAGAATTGTCACTGCCGCTGCCGCCACCACCAGCGCCACTGCCACGACAACGGCACCGTCCGCACCCGGGCGGCGGCAGCGGACGTCGGCGGACGCGGACAAGACCTCCCCCTCCGTCTCCGTCGACGATTTAATTCTCGCCACGCTCGACGGCCGCGCTGACGAGGGCGCCGCCGCCGCCGCCGCAGCACCGCTCAAGTCGTCCCGCAGCGGCCCTTTCCAGCGCGCCAGGCCGACCCACTCGCGCAGCACGCAGGATAGCGTCAGCCGCCAGCGCAGCGGCAACGATCTGCTGGCGACATCAAATAAGCACGACGAGAGGGCAGGCCGTCTGCCATCCAGCCCGCGTGCCAGCTCGGCCGTCAGCTCCTCGTTTACCAACGCCGACGCCGGCGTGAAGGAGGGCAACGCCATCATCACGTACCCGTCCATCGCCACCTTCGACTCCGACGAATCGCAGTCCTCGCACTCGCGCGGCAGCCGACACAAAGAGAAGAAAAGCGGGCCCGCGGAGGAGTCAGCGAAGCCGACGTCACAGCCACATCAGCCGTTGCACGAGGATGATGCGATTTCGGGGGAGGAAGAAGAAGAGGATCAGGAGGGAAAGGAGGAGGCTGGAAAGGACAACCATGTGTCCGGTTCGCAGCAGGCACACCGCCAGCCGCACAGCCGACCACGTCAGGACCGTCTTCGCGGCGCCCCCTCGCCCGACACGCAGAAACCAATCGGTGGCAGTCTTCTCATGACGGCGACGAGTGGGCGCAGCGGTGGCGGCGGCAGCAGCAACGGCACCGAGCACCTGAGCATCCCCCGCACCCCGCAGTCCATGAACAGCGGAAGCAGCCGCCCGCTACACCTGAACTCGACGACGCTTCGCTCGAACACGATGTCGACCAGCGACGACTCCAACCCCATCACGCAGGACAAGCTGGATGCCGCCAACCGCAGCCCTCACAGAGACTCCCTGCCGTCCTCGCGGTCCGGCGATTGCAGCCGGCAGGACGGGCCGTGGCAGACCCCACTCCACCCGCGGCCCCGCAAGCGCAGCACGACGCTGATGCTGATTAGTCAGACGGCGTCGCGGCTGGCGGAGCGGGTGCGCCGGTCCGCGCACCGGTCCCCGCGCAGCTCCTCGGTCACCTCGCGCGACAGCTCGGCAGAGATGGGGCAGACCCGGCAGACGAGCTACGGCAGCAACAGCCCCTCGCACGGCTTCTCCATCCCGGCCGCCGTCAGCATGACGCTTCCCGCGTTGGCCGACAACGCTGCCTCGGCATCGCTGCCGTGCGGTGAGGAGAACGCACAGCAGACACGGCCGCAGTCGAGCACGCCACGCCGACCGTCCCCGGCGCACGTCGCCATTTTCAGCAGCACCAGCAATCATACCAATACCGGTGGGGAGGGAAGAGGCGAGGAAACGGTCGAGTCCCTCACGCACACCGTCTCCGTCGAGTCCTCGTCCAACGCGGACACCGACGCCGCGCTGCACTCCGAGTCGTCCTCGACCGCCATCGCGGCGCCGGCGAAGAAGCGGAAGCGTTCGCTTGTCTCGGCCGTCACGAAGCTGTGGTCGAAGTCAAATGACGGCAGCGCCGGGTCCCGAAAGTCCAGCGTGGCGCCGTCCTCGCGCGATCCGGATGTGGCGGCGTCGGCCTCCTCTCGACGAGTCTCATCAATGCTGCGGCGTCACGACAGCAGTGGGGAGAGCGCGCACGTACCGGCAGCATCAGCGGAGGAAGGGAGCGGCACGTCCTCTGCGCGCGGCTCTCGTGCGCCATCGCCCTCGCAGACGGTGCCGGACGGGCAGACGGAGCAGCGCGGCGACGGCAGCGCCAGCAGGAAGGTGGGCCCACGGAGCCTGACCGAGTCGGACGGGGCAGACGACGAGGCAACGCTGTCGACGCAGGTCGTGGAGGGCGTCGAGGCGAAGCTGGACGTCTCTGCCTTCCGCGATGGCAGTCCGCTGCTGGTGCACGCCACCGCCACCCCGCGGCTCTCCAAGTTCTCCACGCTCGGCACCACCACCAACGCCGCCGCCGCTGCCGCCACGACGACGACGGCTGCGGCAGGAGCAGCAACAGCTGCTGGAGAAGGCACCGGCGCAGTGGAAGGCGAAGCCCCGCCGACGCGCCACCGCCCGCCGCACTCCCGCACCGTCTCCGTCGTGGAGAGCGAGGTGGAGGCGCAGACGCCACAAAAGTTCGCCATTCGCAGCTACGAGGAGGTCCCCTCCGCACCGAGCAAGCCGAGCAAACTCGCCGCCCTGTCGCACCGCCTTTCCTCCATCACGTCCACCACGGGCACCGTCGACCCCGCATTCGCCTCCTCCTTCGCTGCGGGGGCGGCGCACGGTACGGCTGGCAAGACGGCCCTGCAGCTCGCAAAGGAGCACTCGTCGCGCTCCTCTGGCGACACGGCCATGACCGGCAGCGACAACGCGCGTCGCCCGCAGCGCAACTCGAACACGACGAGTGGCAGCACCAACCCGAACGTGTCGCGCGACAGCACGCAGGCACCGGTGCCGTGGCAGACGGTGTCGCCGCTGCCGTCCGGCGCCGATGTGCAGGTGGTCCGCTTCGACCACGCCTCCCCGCTGGGCGAGACGCTCGACCAGTCCCACTCGCTCTCCGTCCCATCGTCGGGTCCCTCCTCCGGCCCCCCGTCCCCATCGGTGGCCTCCGCGACCGGCTCGACCACCTCCACCACGCACTCGGACGTCTCCTCCGCAGGGCGAACGGCGCGGTCGGCGCGCAGCGAGATGAGCGTGACGACGGTGCGGAAGCCGAAACCATCGACAGCAGCGGTGGTGGACGCAAAGGTGCCGAGTGCGGCCGCGCTGACGGCACGCGAGTCAATCCAGAGCGCCTTCAACACCTTCACCAAGCTGAAGGCGGCGGCCAGCAGCAACGCGCAGCTGCGGTCTGGTAGCTTGCAGAGCAGCAGCAACAACAACAACAGCGATGGCGGGAGTAGCAGTAATGGTGGTACGACGGATACGTCGTTCTCAGTTGGTGCGGTGGCGTCCATGCCGCGTGGCCCGTCGCCGCCGCGACAGCCGCCCGTCAGCCACGGCTTGTACGACGCGTTCCTCGCGTCCAGCGCACAACCGGCGCCGGAGTTGCTGGCTGGTCAGGGTCAGGCACCGTCAGAGCAGCGCCGGAACGGCACCGAGGTTGCACGTGCCGCTGGGGCAGGGCCGTACCCGTCGCAGTGTCAGCCGCTGGCCAACGCGTCGAACCCGTTTGCGATTGCGGCGGCGGTGCGCTCGCGTCCAAGCTCCGGTCGGCCGAGCTCTGCCCGCTCAAATTCCTCCCGTCCGGGCTCCGCGCGCCGCGGCATGTCGCGTCCTGGCAGCGGTGGCTTCCGCGGCGGCAATGGCGGTAATGGTGCAGTTGCCCGGCAGCGGGCTCCGGCCTCCGCCTTCCACTCCGTCTTTCACACCACCGTGGCAGACTCCGCGGCGCCGGGCAAAGGCGGTTTGCGCTCGGAGCTGCAGCTGCAACTGCCTCCCAACACGACGGCCCTGCCAAAGGCTGGTCGCACGGGTGGTGGCCTCAGCACAAACGTCTTCACGGCGTGGATTAAAGCGGCACAGGCGTTGTTTCCTACCTCCTTCGCCCCCGCAGCATCGTCGCCGTCGCCGCTCGTCTCCCTCCCCGTGCCGGTGTCCTCGCGAACACCGCAGCCGATCAGCGAGTGCGCACCTTCTGCCATGGCCACGACATCAGCCGCCGCCACCGCCGCATCCTCAGAAACGGCAGCGACGGGAAATGGTGGTGACGGTATTGCATCTCGTGAGCCGCGTCGTCGCGTCTTCGCCAGCGCGCTGAAGTTTTCGACGCCGATGGACCCAACGCTGCTGAGCGCGCGTGGCGACGTCGTGCACCCGGCGCTGGCGGCCACGACGCACTCGGCTCCTTCTCCCCTCAGCACTGCGGGCGGGTCACCGCCGTACCGCTGGTCGGCCGCGCAGACTGCCACCGTCATTGGTTTTGCGCCAATCCACAACACGAACTCAGCCAGCACGGCCGCCGCGGCGCGCAGCCGGTGGTCGCTCAGCTCCACCTCGAAGCGGAAGTGGACGTCGTCGCTGAACA